>PVLC010013887.1:0-13649 GCA_004027655.1 Graphiurus murinus
CCTCCTCCTCCTCCTCCTCCTCCTCCTCCTCCTCCTCAATTCTGGGGATTGAATCCAGGGGCATTCTATCTCTGAGCTACACCCCAGACCTTTTTATTTTTTATTTTGAAGCAGGGTCTCACTAAATCATAGAGGCTGGCCTCACACCTATAATCCTCCTGTCCTAGCCTCCCAAATACTAGGATTATAGGCATGCGCCACCACACCCATCTAGGAACTTTCATATTTAAAAAAGAAAGAGGAAGAGGAAGAAAAGCACAGATGAGAGTAGAAAATTCAAGAGTTCACTCTTTTTTCAAGGAAGTAAAAAGAGCAGATAATAGTGGTTTGTTTAATGCATCAAACAAAAAGGGAGAGGAAAAGAGACAGCCAACTAAAACTCTTATTTCAGAAAAAAAAAAAAATGGTAGAGGGACCTACAAAAATTAAAACTATGAGAGAGACCAGGAAAAAAAATTAAGTGAGGTTAGTGTAGGGAAGAATTCACAAGCAAGTCAACAAACATGCAGGAGAAACAGCGTAGGATGAACGACTTGGAGGGGGGCAAATGCTAGCCCTGCTGCATTCAAAGTCACTTCCTCTATCTAATAAATTTTGGACCAGTGCCGTGCCGGGAGCTAGGTGCCGAGAATATGAATATGAATTGAAGTGCCTAACTTCTCCTTTCCAAAAGCTTATGAATTTGTGACAAACGATTATAGTTTCATATGAACGAAGATCAAACACTATAAACAGCACATGTGTACTATAAAAATATCTAACACAGCCGGGCATGGTAGCACACACCTGGAATCCCAGAGCTTGGGAGGATAAGATAGGAAGATTGCTGGTTGGAGTACAGTCTCAGCCAGGAGCTGGACTCTCAGCAACCTAGTGAGACCCTGTTTTCAAAACAAAAAAATAAAAATAAAAAGGGCTGGGGATGTGGCTCAACACCCCTCTCAATCCCCTGTACCACACATACACAAATATATATAAAAAATGTGATAGATGCTATATCTGGGATATAAAATACTGTGTTACTGAAAACAAGAAACTAGAGAAAAGTGAAAAGAGAAACAGTAGACAAGCAACAGAAATAAATAACAAGAGTTAGTTTTTTTTCCCCTTAACTACTGCTATAGTACTAGTTGTTTTGTATCTGCCATAAAGATACACTATTTATTCTTGTGCAATTCAAAAGACATCGCAACTGTAAAAAATGAAAGAAAAAACCCCCCAAAACCCCACCCTCAAAATCATTTTTAAAAAATTTCAAAGAAACGTTATCCATTTCCCACATAATCATTAGCATTCTCTTGCTTATTTGAAACACTTGCTCCATAATTTGAAAACGCAACAAAAGCCTTTTTACGTACCAAGATTTCTTTTTCAGAAGAGGAGAGAGTAGCTTCTAAATTCACGGAAAAGCAAGTGCTTTGACAAACCCAAAAAGTAAAGCAAGAGCTTATACGTGGCGCCCTCTCTCGGACCCTTCTGGAATTACACCTACATATAAACTCAAAGTTCACAAAGCAGGTTTGTGGGGCAGCCGGGTTTTCTGGGCTACAGACTAAACCAATACATAAATATTTAAGTTCATATGAGAAAGAAACTTATGAAAATCTTAGTGTGGAGAGAAGTACCTTTTCTAAGGTAAATTTTACGCATGAGAGTTCATATCTTGAATATTAAATTATCACTAGAGTGGGAAATCACTGAAATTCGCCCGTTCTTTAGTACCACCATATTTAACATTTCCTGAGTAACTGTATCCACCACTACTAAACAAGGTTTGAGAATTATTTTAGCTGAAGGGATAATTTAAAATAAAATAAGTCTAGCATGGTGTCACATACCTAATCCCAGTACCTGAGAGGCTGAGGCAAGAGGATTGCAGGTTTGAGGACAGCCTCAGCAATGTAGTGAGACTCTCAGAAACTTATCAAGACCCTGTTTCCAAACCAAAAAAATAAAAAGGACTGGGGATGTAGCTCAGAGGTAGAATGCCTCGGGGTTTAAGACCCAGTACCACAAATAAATAAGTAAAACAAAATAAGCATGGGTCCACAATTTGCCTTTTAAAAACTCAACTCAAGGAAAGTTTAGTAGGTGATACATGTTTAGCCACACCTAAGAGGAATGGCATCCTGATTCCCCACACTCTGATCAACACTTGGTATTCTGAGATGTTTTAATTTTTAATTCTGGAATAATAAATAACTCTGAGCCAGGCATCGTGGTGCACACTTGTATCCCAGTACTTGAGAGGCTGAGACAGGAGGATTGCAGGTTTGAGGACAGCCTCAGCAATGTAGTGAGACTCTCAGAAACTTATCAAGACCCTGTTTCAAAATAAAGAATAAAAAATAGGACTGGGGGTGTAGCTCAGAGGTAGAATGTTCCTGGGTTCAATCCCCAGTACCAGTACCGAATAAAATCAAATAAAATTAATAAATAACTCTGAGTTCCTGCAGGACTAATTTAAAAATCATTTTTCTAAAGACTAATTTTGAATAATTATAGTATGATATCAATAAAGGTTGAAACAAAAAGAGGGTGACTTGTTAACTTGTTACTTCGGGCAGCCAGGATTCCCTATTCCCAGACCTTGAGCTTGTTTCAGTTCTGTAAAGAACTAAACACATGAGTGAAATTAATTGCTCTATGAGATTAATCTTCTTTACAAAATACAAGTTAAGACTGCGATTGGTCAATGATAAAGCTAGGCATCTGGTCAGAATCACTTCTGCTTTCAGGAGGAAATGAAATGCCAGGGCTTACTGTTCATTCTTACTCATCTAACATAAAAGAAAGCGTGTGTGTGTGTGTGTGTGTGTGTGTGTGTGTGTGTGTGTGTGTGTGTGTTACTGGGGATTGACTCCAGGGGCATTCTACCTCTGAGCTATACCCCGAGCCCTCTTTTATTTTATTTTGTTGAAATAGGGTCTTGTTAGATTGCTGAGAGCCTCACTAAGTTGCTGAGGCTGGCCTCAAATCTGGAGTCCTCCTGTCTTAGCCTCCCAACTACCGGTATTACAGGCATATGTCACCATACCTGGCTCTTAACAGGAAGTCTTTTCTGGCCCGGGGAAGCTCAGCAAAGAATGATGGGTGCAAGAGGAGGCAGCGAGAAAGTGACAAATGTGTGGGGCGCTAGGAAACTAGACACGAGAGGCAGGCAGAGGAGAAAGGAGTCAGCTGTGAGTCTGAGGGAATTTCAGGAAACACTGGACTAAGATCTTAAGAAAATACACGCATACACATAGAAGCACACACAGTGCAGCAGATTCGGTGGCATCGCATGGGATGTCTCGGTAAGGCATTACATAATACTGCTGGTATGCGGTACTGGGGATGGAACCCAGAGTCATTTTACCTCTGAGCTACACTCCCAGCCCTATTTTACTTATTTATTTATTTATTTACTTATTTACATTTTGAAACAGGGTCTCACTAAGTTGCTAAGGGTCTTGCTAAGTTGCTGAGGCTGGTTGCAAACCTGTGATCCTCCTGTCTCAGCCTCCCAAATACGGGGATTATGGGCATGTGCCACCACGCTATTTACTATTAAATGAAGAAAAGCAAGGTGCAAGACAGTGTGAAGAAGATGACATCGTTCGCACGAATCTGATCTGTCACATTTCCATGGGTTTTTTTTTTTTTTTTTTGCCAGGCATTGTTCTAAGTGCATTATAAGGATGAGCTCAACCCTCCTAGAGGTGCTGTGAGTTAAGCATTCTCGTTTCTCCCTATTTGACACTGTGCAGGAGCAGTTCAGGATGCATTTGAACCTGGCGCAGTTGTGGGCTGGGGTTTGAACCCAGGCAGTCTGGCCCCGGTGTCTGTGTGCTCAGCATTACACCACACTGCAAAGATACACAGGAGAGGTGGGGAGAGAAGCCCACAATTGGAAACAGAGGCAGAGACAGGCATTCTGCAGCCATAAGCCAAGGAAACTATTACTCGAGCATGGTAACCCCAGTAGTTGGGAGGCTGAGACAGGAGGATTGCAAGTTTGAGAACAGCCTCAGCAATATAACAAGACTCTCAGAATCCTAGCAAGACCCTGTGTTAAAACAAAACAAAAAAAGGGCTCAAGGTATAGCTCGAAGGTAGATGCCCCTGGGTTCAATTCCCAGTACCCAACCAAAAAAAGAAAGAGAAGACACTGTTACCTTGAAGCAGAACTGAAAGAGAGAGATTTGTATTTACCATTAGATGTCCTTTTAGAATTCTTTTACTATGCATGCATATTACTTTATTTTTTTCCATTATAATATCCATCTTTATTTGTAAAAATCCAGATATAAAATGTATTCTTTCAGTCTTTCCAGGTTTTCCTTTTTTACAAAAACAAAAAGGCACATAAAAACCTTCCCTACCGTCATTCCGTAGATGGATGTTTTCCAGGCTCCCCCTCCCCACCCTCCATTATAGCTACAAGCTTCATTCCAGGATGTCTGGCTTCCCCCACATGCTTCGGTGCTTTCCTACTAGGGCAGAGTTCCGAACTCCAAGACTGAAGTACAAAAAGAGCGGGAGGGGGAGGGGGAGGAGGATGGATGCGGAGTTTGTGGTATGATGCTCCACAGTGTGCAGGACAGGGGAGTAGTAGTAGGTTTCCTTCTCCACCCAGCTTCCAGGGGTGGCCTGATGATGAGCTTTCTGATTTCATCATACACGAAGATGAGCAGGGAGTAGAGGAAGGCACAGAACCACCAGGTGGGTTAGAGGGGGTACAATAGGGGGTACATCTCTTCCAAGAGGCCAAATATTAAGATCTTGTTCTTCATCCCCTGCTGGAAGACAGAATTCCTTCTGGTCTTACAGATGACCAAGTCAGCCCACTGCACCACCACGATACTGACGGAAAAGGCTGTGTGGCAGGTGAACTCCACGATTTTCCTCTGCTCGTAAGTCCACTGCTGCCCATAGCTGTTGTCCACATCATTGATCCAGTGGTCATCCCAGTCCACCCGGATGCCGAATAGATGAAGTGGGAGGAGCAGTTCTTAGCCAGAATCACAAAGTAAGTGAAGAATCACCCCAGGGCCTGGATCATACCAATCTGTCCATAGGCCATGCTGATCAGCCGCTTATTCACAAGTTTGTTGGTCTTGGGGGTTCTGGGCTGCCTCTTCATGATGTCACTTTCAGCTTGCTCATACGCCGGGGAGATGGCAGGAACCATGTCAGTGCCCAAGTCAATGCAGAGGATGGTGACAGTTCCCAGTGGTGGTGGAATGTTTGCAATAATAAATATCAGGAAGGGGGTGATCTCTGGGATGTTGCTGGTTAGGGTATAAGCAATGGATTTCTTCAAGTTATCAAAGATTAGACAACCTTCCTCCACTCCAGTCACAACTGAGGCAAAGTTGTCGTCCAAGAGAATCATGTCAGCAGCTTGCTTTGACACATCTGAGCCAGCAATCCCCATAGCAACCCCAATGTCAGCTTTCTTTAAAGCTGGAGAGTCATTAACACCATCCCCAGTGATGGCCACGATGGCACCCTGTCTCTGACATCCTTCCACAATGATGAGCTTCTGCTGAGGGGAGGTTCTGGCAAACACGATCTTGGTATGGTACTTCAAGATGTCATCAAGCTGCTCAAGAACATGTCCTTCAGATCGCTGCCATGCACTACACAGGCCTGGAGTCTCTGGGGTTCACCTGGCTCACTGGGATGTTGAGGCTGGCAGTGATGTCTTCTACAGCCTCATTGCCTTCTGAGATGATGCCCACACCTTTGGCGATGGCTTTGGCTGTGATTGGATGGTCTCCTGTGACCATGATGACCTTAATTCCAGCGCTTCGACATTTGCCCACAGCATCTGGAACAGCAGCACATGGAGGGTTGATCATGGAGATGAGCCCAACGAAGCAGAGATTATCCACAGGAAAATTCACATCATTAGTGTCCAACTGGAAGCCTTCAGGAAACTGTTCGTCTGGCAGAAGAAGGTGGCAGAAACCTAGCACTCGCTCCCTGAGGCCCCCCAAATCCAGGTAGGCATTCTGAAAAGCATCCTTCAGCTCCTCCTCCAGGGGCTGTTCCTTGCCGTGAAGCAGGATAGAGCTGCAGTGGTCCAGGATTCTCTCCGGAGCACCCTTCATCACCAGCGAGTGTCGGGGCTCAGCCGTGTTGAGGTTCTTGTGAATGGACAACTGGTACTTGTTGGTGGAGTTGAAGGGGATCTCGACAATTTTGGCATATCTGTCTCACATCTCCTTCATGGAGCTGCGGCAGACCTCGATGCACTTTAAGAGTGCCGACTCAGAGGCGTCTCCAGCAACTGCTTAAGAATAGGGAGGTTTTCCTGGTTAGCCTGAAACACTGCCCTGTTACAAAGACCTGCAACTCTGGACACAGCAAGCCAGGTGGCTGAAGTCTTGTCGAACAAGACATCACTGTGATTCTCTGTGGTATCAGCTTCATAGATTTGATTGTGAAACCACATGTGGGCCACTGTCATCCAGTTCTGAGTCAGAGTTCCAGATTTATCCGAGCAGATGGTGGATGTGGACCCCAAGGTCTCCACAGCTTCTAAGTTCTTCACCAAGCAGTTTTTCCTTGCCATGCACTTCACAGTAAGTGTCAGACACACTGGGACTGTGGCCAGCAGACCTTTGGGTACATTGGCCACGATGATGCTGATAAGGAAGATGACGGCCTCCAGCCAAGTGTACTCCAGGATCAGAGAAAGGATGAAGAAAGACACACCTGGGAACACAGCCACACCAGTGATAAGGTGGATGAAATGCTCAATTTCTGCAGCAAGGGGTGTCTGGCCCCCTTCAAGCCCAGAAGCGAATGTGGCAATTCTTCTCATCACAGTAGGATCCCCAGTGTACACAACATTGCCAAGTGCAGTGCCTTCAACACAGTTGGTTGAAAAAAAGCAATGTTCCTTGTCTCCAGGGGGTTTTCGTTGGTGAAATCTGGAGACCTGGTCTGGGGTTCTGACTCACCAGTGAGTGAGGAGTTATACACCTTGCAGCCATTTGCAGATATGATTCTGAGGTCAGCAGGGATTCGGTCTCCTCCTTTTACTTCTACCAGACCCCCAACTACAACTTCCTCTGCGTTGAAGCTCATCTTCTCACCATTTCGAATCATGAGGGCTTGCTGAAGGACCATGTTTATGAAAGATTCCATGATCTTTGAAATTTTAGCTTCTTGATAATAGGAGAAACAGCCAGTGATGATGACGACAGCTGACAGCACCACACCGAGTCCATGGCAGCTACGATGCCATAAGCCAAGAAACAAAGGATCACTCCAACCCACAGCAACATTGAAAACCCCCCACACAGCTACCGGCAGAATTTGACCCACTCAGGAATCGTGGGAGGGGGCGTGAGGGCATTGGGACCGTCTGGGGCCAGGATCTCAGCAGCTCGAGCACTTGTTAATCCTCGGCTCAAGTCTGTTCCATATTTACAATGAAGTTCATCAAGGCTAAGTTTATGGTCATCCATATCCCTGTCTTTCTTGGCTTTTTTGCCCTTTTTGTCAGTGGACTCTGAAACGGCCGCGGGTTCATATTTATCACGTCCAACCCCTTTATCCATGGTGGCGGTGCTCAGAGCTCAGCTCCCCATGCTGGTGCTGTCGCTGGAGAAGAGAGAAGAGGAATGCGGCGAGTGGGCCTGGGGAGCCAAGGGGAGGGTGTGAGGACTGCTGAGGGGCCAGGGCTGCTTCAGCTGCTGCCGCCACGAGTGCGCCTCCTCCCGCCGATACTCCGAGCCCCAGATCCCACCGCAGCTCCTGCATATTACGTTAATTAAAAAATAATGTCACAGCCGGGTGTGGTGGCGCACGCTTGTCATCCCAGCATTTAGGAGACTGAAACCGGAGGATCCGGGTACGCGGCCAGCCTCAGCTACTTAGTGAGGCACTCCTCAACTTAGTGAGACCCTGTTTCAAAATAAAGAATAAAAAATAGGGCTGGGGGTATAGCTCAGAGGTAGAATACTCCTGAGTTCAATCCCCAGTACTGCAAAAAAAAAAAAAGTAATAATAATAATAATGTCAAATTGGGAGAAATAAAATAGCATAGTGTAAGGCCAGCTAATACTCTGTTCCAATACCCAGAGACAAAACACTATCATGATGATTTTTTTTTCTTTTCTAAAAACTACCTTTATCATTCCCCAGAAAAATCAATCAATAAATGTTAGTGTCTATCTACAGCTTGATCATTATCGATATCATAAAATACACAAACCACAAAGAAGATTGATAACTTATATGTTAAATATTGATATTAAATTAAAATTTGCCGCTAAATTAGGGGGACAAAAGACAAGCCACCCAATGGAAGAATGTGTTTGTAGCACATATAACCACAAAAGGAATAATATCCAAAATACATTTTTCCAACAAATCAATACACATACATATGGCTAAACCCAGCAGAGTGGAGAATGAGCCAAGAATCTAAACAGATGGACAATAGAGAAGGAAGTGGAAATAGTTCCAACCCATTGCACGGCTCCGCTTCCAAATCTTCCTCTCTGATGCCAACAATTCCCCAACCTCACTGCCCTGGTCTGAAACATCATGGCCCATCCCTTGAGTCATCCCTTGGCATTCACCCTCAGCTACCTCACTCCTCTCTCCTCCACCCAGGCCAAGTCTGACATTCCACTGGACCACACTGAGCTCAAGTGGCTGAACAGAGTTGGAGAAAACACACACACATGCCCATGCTACTTGTCTCACAGGAAATGCAAGACTGGGTCCCAGCAGCAAGAGGGAGCAGCAATCCAGCCAGCCTTCCTACCAGCTATCCCCCTCACTCTCCTACTCCCCCAGCTCACACCTTCTCTCTCTGCACTTCCCACACCTCTTGCCCTTCCTTCTTCTCCATGGGCAATGCTTCATTTCTCCCAAAGAAAACAGATGTCACCCAAAGAGTATTTCCACATCCTTCTCTACTCACCTACTGGTATTCCTTTTACCTGCACTTTCTCCTGTTCTTCTGAATGAACTCTGTCGAAAGCCAGTCCCTCCCCATGGAGCCCGAATTCCCCTACTGCTTGTCCACTCTAGGCAATCACTCTTGCAACTCTCCTCTCTCTACTGCATCAACTCCCCCCCCCGCAATGTAGTAGTCCAATCAGTGTACAATGCTGCAATGTCTCCCATCCTTAAAAAGTCACACTCCCTTTTAACACACAACCTCCTCCTCCTTACTCCTCTTTACACTAGAACGCCTCAAAAGAGTGCTTTTACTCACTGTCTCTATTCTCCACCTATTCTCTTAAATCCACTCCAATCAGGTTCCCCCCAACTCAAGAGAAATAGCTCTTTTCAAGGTCACTAATGACTACCACATTGTCAAATCTTATGGCCAGTTCTCAATTTTTTAATCTTATTTGAGCTACCAGAGCATTTACACAGTTGGAAGATCTTTAAAGTTTTCTTGCTTGGCTTCCGGGACCCCACACTCTCCCTCCCACTGTCCCACTCCTGGTTTTCCTGCAGACTCACTGGCATTCCTTCCTAGTCTCCTTCGGGATTCTCCTTATCTCTGAAGTACAAAACACCCAACACTCAGTCATATACTTCTGCTCTTTAACTCCACACACTCTGGTCCTGGCCCATGGCATCAATCCAATGCCCCAATCTAACTGGGGAGTTGCCGATGACTCCCTAGTTACTGTTCTCCAGCCCAGACTTCGCCCCTGAACTCCAGACTTACATCCAACCGCCTGCTAAACACTTGCTGAGCTGTTCTTGTTGAAAACCTAATGCACAAATCCTCACTACCTCAAACCCCCAATCTGCCCGTTCTGCCTCCTTCCCCATTTCAATAAGTGGTATTTTTATTGTTCCAGTAGCTCAGACCAAAGTCCTTGGAGTAGTAACTCCTTTCTCTTTAGTTCAAAGTCTACATCCAATCGACAAATTTTGTTAGGTTCTGTTTGAAATATGTTCAAAGCAAAATACCTCTCCAGCTCTCCACCTCTCCCTGGTGATCAAAACTATCACATGGATAACTGCAATGGCCTCCTCCTTGGTCTCCCTGCCTCCACACATTCCTCCTCCCATTCAGCCCCACTTCACCCCAACCCAGCTAGACTCAGACACCAGAATCAGGGTGTACTCCCTCCTGAAAGCTCTAAGGATTGCCTTCTCACTTAAAGTGTAAACCCAAATCCCTACTGTGGCTTGCAGGACACTGCCTGGTCTGCCCATCTCAGACCCCATGGCCGCCGCTCTGGCCTCATCGCTCCCCATTCTCTCCCATCCTCCCCCTGCTCCAGTCACGCTGGCCAGCTGACCTCTCTGTGCCTGCATCAGCCACACTTCCACACTGCTCCTGCAGTCCCCTCTGCGTGAGACCATCCCCAGATGTCACGATTATTCACTCTCTTACTTCCTGAGGTCGACACTGAAATGCCACATTATCAGCAAGCCCCCCCCCCCCCACCATAGTTGCTCTTGTCCATCCTTATCTGGACTCTACAGATTTTATATCCTTCTTTTTCACCAACTAAAATCAAGTTAGGGTCTATCCAACTTTTATGGAATGTAAATTCTTTGAGGGTGGGACTTTGCTCCTTATTATATTTCTGGCACCCAAACCATGACTTGGTGCATGCTTTTAAAAGTTATATGGAATAAATAGTTGAACCACATTGAAGGACAACTGGGCAATATTTTAAAAAGGTAGTCCAAGCTGGGCGTGGTGGCGCACGCTTGTAATCTCAGCATTCGGGAGGCTGAGACCGGAGGATCCGGGTTCGAGGCCAGCCTCAGCTACCTAGTGAGGCACTCCACAACTTAGTGAGACTCTGTTTCAAAATAAAGAATAAAAAATAGGGCTGGAGGTATAGCTCGGAGGTAGAATGCCCCTGAGTTCAATCCCCAGTACTGCAAAAAAAAAAAAAAAAAAAGGTGGTCCAGCTATTTCATCTCTAGCTTGGGTTACAAATTACACACACACACACACACACACACACACACACACACACACGCAGCATTTCAGCATTATCTATAATTGAGTGAAATATGAAACACACTGAATGGCCATCAGTTGGGAAATGGATAAATTGGGACAAAGAACAGAATCCTATAAAAATGTTGAAATGAATGTCCTAGTGCTACACATGTGAACGAGTGATCCTAACAACATAAATTGAGTAAACAGTGTACAGAATGTCTTTTATACAATTATAAATCACTAAAAAAACAACTCTAATATCTGTATGGATGAGGATATATGCAGTAAATGCATACAAATATGGGTGGAAGAGACAGTAATGGTTACCCCCCCAGGGATGATGGAGAATGGAAGGACAGGCTTTCAAATATATCCATAACACTTTTCTTTTAAAAGAAGGTTCTAAAATAAATAAGTCAAAAGTTAAAATCTGTTAAATCTAAGCATCATCATAGTATTCTATTTATTTTACACAACTAACCACTTGTCATATTATCTTCTTCTATATGTTTTAAACACTCCAAAATATTTTAAATTAGTTTTAAAAACTTGAAGTTGCAAAAAATGAAATGTCTGAAATAAGGCCCAGTAGGTTTGGAAGCAGCTAAGTTTTAGTAAACGGGCATAATTTGCAGCCAGCAAACAAACAAAAAACGTTGTTGGTAAGTTGATATTCTTTACTGGATAGGCGTGGTTGGGGTCAAAGAAGAAAAGGAACAGTCTTTTAAAAAGGGAAGGTGTGGTTGGGCTGCGGCCCTCTGCAGGGCGGGGCGGGCAGGTGCAGAAGTCACAGGCAGGACGCTGTGTTTATGGTGCACAGAAACAATCTGTGACACCTAGAACATAGTTCGGTATCACTCACAGTTCCAGAGCTAGAAGAGAAGGTCCAAAGCAATGTTCTCTTTCATTTTAGAGGTGGAAAAACTGAGGTACAGGAGCCAAGTGTTAGTTCGGGTCTTAAGTTCTGGCTCAGTTCAAAAGGGGTGATCTCAGCCAAGGCAGTGGAACATGCCTGTGACCCTAGCTACTTGGACGGCTGAGGCAGGAGGATCACAAGTTCAAGGCCAGACTGGGTGGCTTAGACCTTGTGTCAAAATTAAAAAAAAAAAAAAAAAAGATTGATCTCAATTTAAGTGATTTTCATCCACAATCACATTAAGATAGCTTTCCAGTTTTTCTATGAATATAAAAATGGCAAATATTCATTAGCTTAGAACTTTTATTTCATAATGGAAAATATAAGGAAGGAACTGGAAATAACCTGATTGCCATCAATAGGGGGAATGATTAAACAAATTGTGATACAAATTATATTACAAAAAACAAAGGTCTTAGAAGAATGTTTTTAATTGATGTGAAAAAGATGATTATAATGTGTAAGTAGGAACAATTTACAAAATATGTAAATATCTTTATAAAGCAAACAAAAACTGCCTATGTGTACATGTGCTTATACAATCTTGAAAAACTGCAGTAGGATCCACACACGATTAAAATGGTAATGATACTGAAGGGCTATTTTCCATTAATTATGAGTTTATAATTTTTAAAAGAAGAGAGTGCAGAGTGGGAGAAAGAGGAGAAAATTGGCCTTAAACATGCCAATCTGAAACACTGTTTCTAAATTAATTTCCCCTGACTTTTATGTGTTACATGTGAAATAATATGTACACACTTTATATTGTACACACACTTTGTTAGCTTCCTTTGCCTCAACTTAACATTTAGCTATGTGTTAAAGAAGGCCTTCCTATATGGCCTTCTTGCCTTGTCAATAAGTTATAATTTTTAATGGCTGATGTCTGATGTTACTGTAGTTTATTTCACAGAACCGAATTCTTCCGGTTTCCTCAAGCTCTCTACAATCGATATCTTTGGACCTGCAAGTTTGCACATTTACTTAGAACAAACCTGGATTTCCCAGCCAAAGGCAGGTGTGCAATTCCTAGGCCAAAGCTGATGCACTTGGGTTTTGATCCACTTTTCCAAACTGGCCTTCTAGAAAGTGTTTTTTAAATCACGTTACACCCCCACCGACAAAGTCAGGGAATTCTGTTTAACGCAGGATGGGGAAATCGCGAGCTCGCTGAGCTACTTTCCCGGCGCTTTTGGCAAGCAGGAAAGGAATCCGCGAACCCTGAAAACCGCCCTGGGGAGGGTACACACCTTCGGGCTCTCGCTGCTGGCAGTGCGCCCATGCATACAAAGTTTCCCCAGGGTGGGAGCGCGCAGGGCGGGACGCCAGGGGGTAGCTAGGCCCCGCCCCCAGCCCGCGCCCCTCCCCACGCCCCGCCCTCTCATCACGCCCCGCCCTCTCCCCGCCCCCGCGCCCCGCCCCGGCCTCCGGCCGCGTCCCCGCCGGCCCTGCCGACGTGGCGGGGCGGGACCGCCGGCTCCGCGCGCACCCGGCCGGCGAGCGGTAAGAGCCCCGCGCGCCCTCTGCATCCCATCCCCGCGGGCGGGACGGCCCCGCAGCCTCAGGGGCGGTGGGGACCCCTGCCGCAGCTCCGCGCCCCGAGTCCCCGAATCCCGCCCGCTGCCAGAGCGCGGAGCCCGCGGCAGGGACTCGGCGCCCGGCGCCCCCGGGCGGAGCCGGCGGGGTGAAGTCCGCGAGGCTGGGCGGCGCGGCCGAGGGCCTGCGTGGGTGCGGGCGTGTGAGTGTGTGTGTGTGAGTGTGTGTCGCTCAGGGTCCACGCTCATGCACACACCCACA
>PVLC010013887.1:13749-40625 GCA_004027655.1 Graphiurus murinus
CCCCCCCCCCCCCCCCCCCCCCCCCCCCCCCCCCCCCCCCCCGCGTCCCCGTGCCCCCTCGCTCACCTCCCCTGGAATCTGGTGAGTACTTCCAGCCATTTCCATCAATGGAGCACTGCCTTCTTCTCTAGCGGGAAGACGTCCCTCTGTGGACTGTGCGAGCAGTGTCTGCCCTGCTGACCCCGCCAGTTTCCATCCCAGGCATCTTGAAGGGTACAAGGCTTTTAAGTCAAAGCCTTGAACTCCCTAAGATCCCAGCCAACCTGCAGTAGCTGAGAATGAGGCCTCCCTCTGCCTTCTCTTCCTCCTACTGGCCCCTTCCTACTCCGCCCGGTGCCTAGAGTCACTCTCTCCTTTCTTCCGGCCAACCTGAGCTTGGGAAAGAATATGATCAATTTCTTACATTGTAAGCTTTAAGCAAAGAAATGAAACTTTGGGGCTGGAATTTGAGGCAGAAGTGAGCCAGAGCAGAAGGAATTTGATGGTGGGAGGGGTCCTTCCTGAATCTCCTGGGTTCAGACCATATATGCAGTCATTTATTTATGAGTGGGCTTATATCAAACATTGTTTCTTATGTAATTATACAAATAGTGGATTCATTGTTACGTATTTGTACATGCACAGAAAGTTTGGTCAGTTTTATTCCTCAGCACCTCTCCTCTTCCTCCCCTCTTCTCTTCTCCTGGCCCCTTTTCTCTAAACATTGTTTCTTTTAAATCATTATCAAACACAATAGATTTCAGTTCTGTAAATATTTGTGATCAGAAATAACTAGGTGCTATTGGTCACAGTCCTGGAAGTGAGTGAGGATGATGTAGAAACAAACGCTTCTAAGGGCAGTAGTAGAAATCTGCAACGTGTCACAGAAACATGGAAGCGGGAGAAATTAGTTCTTTGGAAGGAGTGGGACAGATTAAGGAAAATTTTAAAGTAAAATGTGACATGAGACTTTGGATAGCTGCTGGAATAGGAGTTTGCCAGGCAGGTGGAGGCAGGGCAGTGCAGGCAGAAGACCCATGCAAGCAAAAGCAGGAAGTTTTAAGGTCCACGAGCTTGGTGGGCAGTGACCGCAGTGTGACAGGGGTGGAGGTTGTGTTGAGAGTCACAGGAGACAGATCTGAGCTGGCTGTGAGCGGTCACAGATACTGTGCGAAGGTGTTTACACCTAATGGCTTTTAAACAGAGGAGCACAGAGATCTTACCCCTGTTTCAGAAAAAATAGCAGATAGGTGGAGATTGGTCTGGAGCCTGTGTGCTCATGCCCTTGTAAGCTGTGCAGGAACTGGGAACCTCCCATCTAGAGGGTTTATTCCTGGTCCTTCACTGACCAGCACTTTTTTAAACTGGGGGAGATGACCTCATACAAACTATCATGTTACCACATTTATATATTGTCAAGTGATTTATACTTTGTCAAGTGAGGCCCTTCTTTAAAAATCCATCCACTGTCACCACTTTTTCATAAAGACACTTTTTACAAGAGAGAAAGAGAGAGATTTTAAAACCAAGAAAAACTAAACATGCAGGATGAAAGCAGAGCTTTGTGATTAATAAATTTAGATCATGAAAAACTCGAAATCTTGTCCTCATTTTTCTCTGTCATCAGGGACTGGCCCCCTGTCCTGTATTCAGGGTTGGCAATCCATATCATCTTGTCCATCTTACACTGCAGAGAAGGCAGTAAGGAAGCCCAGTGCAAATGAGCCAGTTTTTTTGCCCACAAAGGAACGTCGCACCCAGAGGCCACAGCTCCTAAGCCCCCCCCAACTCTTTCCACCTCCGAACCCCCTCCCTTCCAAGCCTCTCTATTCTTGCATGCAGCCTCTTGTCCTCGCTGCACAGATGTCCATCCTGAACATCTGCAGTTCATCCTGCTGCCGGGCATTTGCACGTGCTCTCGCCCCACGGTACTCAACTAACCACATCACAGCCCCTTTCAAGATTCTTCCTTGCACAAGGTCAGTCTAGTTCAGGCATATTTTTTTTTTATTTGATGTGCTGTTTTGCATCACTTTTAAACTTTTGTCTTAGCTCCTCAAACAGATGAATCATTTCTGAAAGACTGTGGCCACGTCTTCCGTTGTTACACTCATTTGGGAAGCTATGATGCTGCTCCTCCAATACCTTACACAGTTCTAGGAACATTTTAGCCGATGAATGAATTTGCTCATGAAAAACTAACTTATTCCCGGCCCACAAAGGCTTCTTTATACGTCACCCTTCCTCTCCTTGGAGTTTCCTGAAGCAGCCTCCTTGTTGCTGTGGGTGGAGTCTCCCTAGCATCAAAGGCTGGGACATGGCCGCGGTGATCAGCGTTCCAAACCAGAGTCAGGAAAGACTTCTGACTGTGCTTCCGGGGCACCCAGGCAGAGATGGGGCCACCCGGGGGAAATGTTGAGTGTATGACGGCTGAAGTCCTAGTGGACCCCAGCAGTCCCTGCTCAGACAGCTGTGCATTAACAGCACACTGTCTCTAGTGGTTTTAGACAGAGGGGCACAGTCTTAAAAATGATTGCCTTTTTCCCATCACAATAGCATTCAGAGTTGATAAAGTTCTATCAGAACAAACAAATTTTAAAAGGTTGTTTGGGTTTGGGTTTAGAGAAAATTAGATAGGTGTAAATGTAGATTAGAAATATACACAGAAGTTAAAATAGTGCTGATCTCATGTAAGCATTTCTATTATGTAAACAGGTAAAAAAAGCTGTTCTTTCCAAATTGTACACATTATCCATAAGTATTTTTTTTTTGTGGTACTGGGGATTGAACTCAGGGGTATTCTACCTTCAAGCTATACCCCCAGCCCTATTTTTATTCTTTATTTTGAAACCCAGGTCTCACTAAGTTGTGGAGTGCCTCACTAGGTAGCTGAGGCTGGCCGCGAACCCGGATTCCAGTCTCAGCCTCCCAAATGCTGGAATTACAAGCGTGCACCTCCACGCCCAGCTTCCATATGTTTTTAAACAATATCAGTGCCACATTTTACAGCTGACTCGGGGGAGCTGTTTCTGAAGCGATGGTTCATGTTGCTGGTTGCATGTGAAGCAGCCACAGAAAAATTTTATTGCAACCATTTTTCTGCGCTTCAGGTAAACTGGCCAAAGACATTTTGGCCATCAGAGGTAGGTGAGGGCTATGGGTTTCTGTGGACTCAGTCTCCTTAGCATCAAACTGCAGATGGACCTAGCTGCCACTTCCCTAACCAAGAGCTGTATTACCATGAATCCAAGTTCTCTCCTAGAGTTCTGCCACATACATGTATATTAGCAACCAAGCCTCACTCTGCAGCCTGTTCTTGCAAGCTTCGAGGCCTAGCTCACTGTCCTTTTAGGCCTCTGTTCTAGAGGCAGGAGTCAGCCAGTTTTCCAGTCAGCTTCCAACTTTGGAGTTCTACAGTCAGCTAGAAACACTAGCAAAACCCTACTCCGAAGGCCACCTGGCTCCAGGACTCAGAATAATCTTATGCTATGGTCATCGGAGGGCAGAAGGCACCAGGACACTTTCTCATAGATGCACGTATCTTAAGCGCTTCCCATTTCACAAGAGAAAATGACTTCTAATGTTGCTTATGCTAATTAGTATCCCCTAGAGTGCCAGTCAGAGAAGACAGTAGGTAAACCCTCTCCAGAAGTGGACACCCAGTTGTGGATTTTTATATGCTCACTAGAGACCCCGGGAGAGAATATTCCCAAATAGGACACTTTAGATGTTAACCAGCCACCCCTAGGGTATAAATTAAAACTAATGAACATGCGCATATGTCACATGGTATGTCTGAAAGATCTTAGAATACATTGAACAGTATAACAACGCTTTTAGGACAAAGCACGTACACCAACGTGTCCATAATGGAGCCAGGTGCAGTGATGCACGCTTGTAATCCCACTACTTGGAGGCTGGGACAGGAGGATTGCAGGTTTGAGGCCAGCCTCAGCAATTTAACAAGGCCTTCAGCAACTTAATAAACTTACTAAACGGGTATAGCTCTGAGGTAGAATGCCCCTAAGTTCAATCCCCAGTGCCACTAAAAGAAAAAAAAAAAATTTCCATAATGGGTTTTATTTGCCCGTGGATGTTTATCATAGCCAGATTAATTCACCATATTCCTGCTTATAGAAAAGCTAAATAGATGGACTGTCTTAACCCAGATTAATAAATAATAAGGATGTTCGAATTACCTTACAAAGAAATAAAAATAGTGTCAGTGACCAGCTAGAAATTAAAAAATGGGAACGAAAGTGATCATTTATTCATGGGCCCATTCTCATTAATGTTATGGCCCTAGGACACAGTCAAGGACAGGGTAAATTAAGACAGAGAAATCTTTAAGCTGTGACAGTCAAGTAATGCCCTAGCCAGGGGCTGGCAAGTATATATATTTTTTGTAACAGGCCAGGTAGTAATACCTTAGGTTTGGGGACTTTGCCAGCTCTCTGGTCTATGTCACAGCTGCTCTGCTCTGCTATGGTGGTGTGAGAAAAGCCATAACTGGATGTGAACAAAGGGGGACATCTCTGTCCAATCAGATTTTATTTATCAAGGCAGGCAGAGGGCATCTCCGTCCAATCAGACTTTATTTATCAAGGCAGGCAGAGGGCATCTCCATCCAATCAGATTTTATTTACCCAGGCAGGTGGAGGTCAAACTTTGGCCAGCAGGCTCTAGTTTGCCAGCCTTGCCTTGGATTGATTCATGATGCAGAAAGAAGTTTTCACAGAGATTTTTTTTATCAGCTTCCAAATGATAATAGCTTTTCAAGAGTTCCCAGTCAACTCCACTTCTCTTCCATAAAGCACAGGAACAACCCCTCTTCTACACAGTGGCCTTATAGCCCTCTGCTGTTCTAACAAGGTTTTGAACACCATCCTTAGCAGCCAGACTTGAATTTCCTAAAGTTTCTGTACCAGCTGGAGGGAAGTGAGCATCTTCGCTTTGCCCATCTATAGATTTGTTTCCACTGAAGCCAAGGTCTGGCCAATATATATATTTTTAAAGAGACATCCTAACTCGGTGCTATAGTTTGGAGGTGGAATGTCCTCCAAGGGCTCATGTGTTCACACCTTGGTCCCAGCTTAAGAGGTGGGGCCAGTGGGAAGTTTTCAGGTCATTGTGGGTTTGCCTTTGATGGAGATGATGCAACTCCAGCTGCTGCCGCCACCGCCTCCTCCTTCTCCTCCTCCTCCTCCCTACTCTTGGCCATGAGGTGAGCTGTTTTGCTCTACCATGGGCTCCTGCCATGATGTGAGGCCTTACCCCAGGCTCAGGAGCAACAGGGCCAACAGGTTATGGACTAAAGCCCCTAAAACTGTAAGCCAAAATGCAATTTTTTCTTTATAAGTTGGTTATCTCAGGAATTTGTTATGGTGACAGAAAGCTGACTAAGACATTCAGTTAACTTAGAGGTGAATGAACAAAAGAAAGACAGTGTGGGATTGTAGAGTCATTTGGAACTGCCTGCTTTCTGAAAGTACTTAAGTATCTCTATATAAATATTAATATGAGTCAACAGGCATATTTGTTTAGCTTTCTGCTATGAGCGAAAAAACCATCTAAATACTATGTAAAATATGAAAACAAAACAAGGAAACACTTGACTTCATAGAATTTGCAATGTAATAGGAAAAAAATCCAAGCACTTCCAATCAAAGAAGATTATAGCTGTCCAGGATCAGGTGGACACAAACACACTGGGATTCAGAAGAAGAAAACTTAAATCCAGTTGGGAGGAGGAACAATAATGGAAGAGGTAGTTGTTTTACCTTGGCCAAATAGATTAAAGCAACAACAACATACTGAACCAGCAGCTACCTGAGGCTCCACTGTGAATGTGTGCAGATGCTCACATTGTCTCACTGAAGGTGAATTTAGAAGGGAAGAGTGGGAAGTGAGTCTCGGGTGACCAGAGCTCTGAGGTCCCCAGATGCCAGCTAACGTGTATGGCCTCATCTCAGTAGGAGTAAGAAGGGGGAGTCCCTGAGGATGTATGAGCAGGAGAGCAATGTAATTAGAACTGGGAGGTGAAGGATAGGAAAGTGGGGGAAGAAAGTGTCAACGGAGGGGTGAACCCATTGAGATAGTCAGCCCAAACCATAATGAGGACCCAGCAGTGGTATAGAAATAGAATGGATGTAGAGCCGGGCGTGGTGGCGCAGGCTTGTAATCCCAGCATTCGGGAGGCTGAGACCGGAGGATCTGGGTTTGCGGCCAGCCTCAGCTACCTAGTGAGGCATTCCGCAACTTAGTGAGACCCGGTTTCGAAATAAAGAGTAAAAAAAAAAAAATAGGGCTGGGGGTATAGCTCGGAGGTAGAACGCCTCTGAGTTCAATCCCTAGTACCGCAAAAAAAAAAAAAAAAAAAAAAAAAAAAAAAAAAAAAAAAAAAAAAAAAAAAAAAAAAAAAATAGAATGGATGTGGATCCTATACTAAGCCTCTGGGATTTGACCAGTGGTTGAATGTTAGAGAAGAGGTAGGTAGCATTGCAGATAGGGCACCAATGTTTTTCAATCAAAACTCAGACATGGGTTCAAATCTGTCATTTCTAAAATCGTGACTACTGAGCCTCAGTTTCCTCATCTGTAGAATGGAGCTCATATCTAACTTATAGGAGATGATACACTTAAATGGTTTGCATATAACAGTCATTCAGTAAATGATATATATTCTCAAGAGAGAGATGGTTTAGTCAAGGCAAGTCCTGAGATTTTAAGCCTGGGTTATTGGGGAAATTTAGGTTTTGTTTTTAATATTTTTATTGGTGTAGTATAGTCTCACATCATAATGCTGATCACAGTGATAGGGTCATAGGTGTACACCGCACTTGGTGGGTTTTCCCTGGCTCCCTCTCCACTCCCACCTCCCCATACAGGATATTGGTATTCTCATATATCTACATAATGTCTATGGAAGTAATTCCTTTATTGATCCTCCCTCACCCCCCTCTTTTCCCCTAGACCACCTCCCTGGCTCCACTGAAGTCTCTCCTCCTTTATCTGAAGCCCCTCTGGTATTCCTGTTACTCCCTAGCTTCTGCATATTAGAGAAAAACATATGACCTTTAACTTTCGTAAGTGGCTATTCTCACTTAACATAATGTTCTCCAGGTCCATCCATTTTCCTGCAAACACATAACTTTGTTCTTCTTTATTGCTATGTAGAATTACATTGTGTATATATCCCACAATTTTGTAATCCATCCATCTGTTGATGGATGCTTAGGTTGGTTTCATAATTTGGCTCTTGTGAATTGTGCTGCTATGAACATGGATATGTATACATTACTGTAATACCCTGATTTAAGTCCCCTTGGAAAGATACCCTAGAGTGGTAATGGCTGGATCATATGGTAGATCCATTCCATAAGCAGATGAATTAATTTGCAATCCCACCAACAGTGTAGAAGAGTTCCAATTTCTCTACATCCTCACCAGCATTTATTGTTTTTTGACTTCTTGATGATTGCCATTCTGATTGGGGTTAGATGGAATCTCAATGTAGTTGTGATTTGCATCTCCCTAATTGGTAATGATGTTGAACATTTTTTCATGTATTTATTGGCCATTTGTATCTCTTCTTTTGTGAAGTGTCTATTTAGTTCAATTGCCCATTTCTTGATTGGGTTATTTGGTTTTTTTTAGCATAAAGTCTTTTAAATTCTTTGTATATTCTAGATATTAGTCCTCTGTCAGAGGGATAGCTGGCAAAGACTTTCTCCCATTCTGTAGGCTTTCTCTTTAGACTCTTGATGGTTTCCTTTGATGAGCAGAAACTTTTTAGTTTGATGTAATACCATTTATTCTTGTTTTAATTTCCTGATCTTTGGAGATCTTGTTGAGGAAGTTTCTACCTATGCCTATATGTTGGAGTGTTGAACCTATGCCTTCCTCTAGTAGCTTCAAGGCTTTTGTCTATTTTACAGGTCTTTGATCCATCTCAAGTTGACTCCTATGCAGGGTGAGAGGTAAGGATTTAATTCCATTTTTCTACACCTACACTTTTCCCAACACCATTTGTTGAAAAGGCTGTCTTTTCTCCAATGTATGTGTTTGACACCTTTGTAAAAAATCAATTGGCTATAAGTGTGTGGATTCGTTTCTGTACTTTCTATTCCGTTCCATTGGTCTATTTGTCTGTTCTTATGCCAATATCTTGTTGTTTTTATTACTATAGTTCTGTATTTTAATTGGGGATTTAGACCTTTGAAATTCAGTGTTATTATTGAGGGATGATTTTTGTTTCTTGTCATTTTGAATTCTGTTTTCTCTTTGATGTAGCGCTATTTCTCCTTCACTTAGTTGTCTATCTGGTGAAGTTTGCTCCTCCTCTGGTTCTGATATTTGCTTCTTTTTCTTCTTTGTGTTTATTTCCTTAAGTATTTTCTCTAGTTGGTAGTCTAGTTGGGTTGGTAGTCATAAATTCTTTTGATTTTTTGCTTATCTTGGAAGGCTTTTATTTCTCCATCAATTTTGAATGATATCTTTGCTGGATATAGCAGTCTTGATTGGAAGTTATTTTCTTTCAGGGTCTGGAGTATATAATAGCAGCCTCTCCTGGCTTTCGCAACTTGGATTGAGAAGTCCAAAGTGATTTTTATTGTTTTGTCCCTGAATGTCACCCATTCTTTTGTTCTCAATGCTTTTAAGTTTCTTTTTTGGACTCTATGTTATTCATTTTGATTATTATGTGGCATGGAGAAGTTCTTCTTTGATCTTGTCTTGTTGGTGTTCTGAATGTCTCATGTGTGTGGATGTCCAAGTCTTTGTCTATGTTTGGGAAATTCTCTGCTATTATTTCTTTGAAGAGGTTTCTGATACCCTTTGTTTGTGCTTCTAGACCTTCTACAATGCCTATTATCCATAAATTGGGTAATTTCATATTATCCCATATTTCTTGGATATTCAGGTCATGCTATTGTATTGTCTTTCCTATATTGTTGATGGTGTGGTCAGTTTTGAATGAACTGTATTCCAGGAATGAGATGATTTTCCATGTGGTCTAGCCTGCCAGAGGTGGTTTCTTTCTATTGAGATTTTTAATTTATTTATTTACTCCTTCATTTTGCTCAAAGCCTCTTTTTGGCTCTTACTTAGGGCCTCAGTTTCTCTATTCATATGGTCTTTCATTTCCTATACACTTTCTTTGATTTCATCTCTGAGACTTTTGATCATATTGAAAATAAACATTTGGGATTCTCCTTCTGGCATTTCCTGCAGCTCAGTATCAGTGATCTCCCTTGTTGTTGAGTTGTGGGAGTTTATTGTTTCTTCACTGGTTTTCATTCTCATGTTTTCAGAGTTCTCAGGTTTGTTTTTCTGTTGCTTTGGCATCCTCTTCCTCTTTGTATAAGACTCCTGTGTCTATTTGTTATCCCTTTATAATAGGGCTTATTCTGGGGGGTATTTATTTGCCTCTATGAGTCTGCTCATATAATCAAACTTTTGAGTTTGTCCCCCAGGGCCTCTTTAACAAGATATAGTTTTTAGCACAGGCAAACAGGGGTCTCTGATTGACTTCAGGTCGTCATGCTCTCCAGGGCTAAACTCTGTAGGGCCAGAGACTATGATGTTCTGTTCAGAGTCTGTAGCCTGCTGGTTGGGATTTAATGCCTTGCAGACATCATGGCTGCTTTGCTGATTGTGAACCTGTGATACTCTGCAGAATGCTGACCTCCACACTCTGTGACCACTGGGCCTAAGCTTGGCAGGATCAGAGATTATTATGTTCTGAGCTTGTGGCACAGCTGGCTGAGCTTTGATGGCCCAGGGACACTCCCAGTCATCTGCTGGATCGGCTGGTTGTGATCACATGGAGCATTGTCAGTCACCGGCATGCATGCCAAGCCCAAGCTCTGCTGGTGGTGACAGTGTTGAGTTCTCAGCCTGTAGCTGTGATCACGTGAACCCCTGCTGGTCCTTGGCTTCCTGCTTTCAGGACACAAGTGCTAGTAGGGAAGGATTGTACTGTTCTGAGCCTGGGGCTTGGGTGGCTCAGTTATTTAGCCCCAAGGATACCACTGTGGCTTTGGGAGGTTGCAATCATGTGAGATCTTGTCGGCCTCTGGTGTTGGTGCTTGTAGTGCCCAAACACCGCTAGGCACACGTTAATAGCCTTCCAAGCCTGCAGCATGGGTTAGCTGAGTTATTTCACCCCACAGACACCATGGCTGGTGGTCCTGTGGTGATTGATGGGGGCTCTACAGGAGCACAGCAAACTGTGGACCCTAGGTCTCTCCCATCCATTTGTCCCTGGGGACTGTCCACTAAATCACTTTTCTGCTATATCCAACTGTAGACCCTGCAAGTCTGTTCATTGCCATGTAAGTCCCTGTGGCCATGCAAGATGGTCTTCTAATAGTTTGTAGATCCATAGGCAGCCAGTCTCCTGAGCCTGCTTCATTCCCAGGCTCTTGCCTCAGCCCCTGTCCCACCCATCGTCTGCAGCTTGGGTGGTTACCAGTGTCCACCCCTTGGGGTGTGGCTGCACCCCAGAAGAGCAGCCTGGTCCCACCCTGGCCTTGAGTACTGCTTTGATATTAGCATCACTACACTAACCAATGTGAGCAAATAGCCAAGTGTGTACAGATGTCTCTCAATAGACAGGCAAGTGTGGCCCCTCTTGGTAGTTTAATTGAGTGTTTTTGGGTGTCTTTAAAGAGATAAGCCCTGTCACCCCCATTTTAGCAACTGGACAAGTCAAGTAATTCATGGTCTTGATGAGACCACTTAGGTCCCTGCAGGCAGAGATGGGTTTAGCTGCAGCCACAGGATTTTGTTGTTGGTCTAGCTGGGCCATCTGGGGCATCGGGTGTTGAGGTATTTGAGCATGAAAAGAAGAGGGCAACTGCTTTTATTGGTAGTTCTCTGCAGTCACTAGCTCAACAAGAGTCTGCTTTTTCTTTGCTGGAGGTGGTCTCTGGGAGCCACCAGTCCAGGCCATTGCCAGCCCTGCTCAGGCTCACTACAGTGGCACTACCTCCACTTTCTGCTCACCAGGTGAGATGGGAGGAGCACTTTCCAGTCCTCTGCTCTCTGTGTTGTGTCCAATTCCACCACATTTCAACTGTCCTTCTATTGAGTTCTGACTGCTTTTCTTCCCTTGCCAAGAGGTGGTCTTCCTGCTGGTTGAGTTCCAAGTCTCAAAGCACCTAAAACACACTATCTCCCTCTATTCCAACATATTTAGTCTTCAGATTTTGTTAAAAGAAACACAAAAAACAAGAAAAAGATTTAGTATTAACAGTAAAAAAAAAAAAGTAGGTTTCCTTGGGGACAAGAAGAGGTGTCGAGTTGGCCATCAAAACCACTTGTCTGGAGGTAAAATTTATTTTATATCAGCATTATTGAAATGTAATTCACATATCATAAAATTTACATACTACACAAATCATTCTTTTAAAGTGTATAGTTCAGTGGATTTTGGTATAGTTACAGAATGGTACAGCCATTACTACCATCGAATTTTAGAATGTTTTCATCACCCTCAAGGGAAACCTCATCCCCATTAGCAGTCACTCCTCATTCCCCCTCCCTCCACTGAAAACCACTGATCTTCTTTTTGTCTTTATGGAGTAGAGGTAGATTCTTGAAAGGTACAGCATAGAAGTGGTATATGGAAACTGACAGAGAATGATCCCCAGAGGGAGAATGCAGCCACAGGAAAGATCACACAGCCGTATGGAGTGGCTTTTTGAGGAGACAGAAGGGTTAGCATGAGCCATGTGAGTAGCAACCTGAGATTTGACTAATTGGTAAACTCTGAAGTCAACAAAAATGCCCGCTGATTTGCCTGAGATTTCGCTTCCTGTACAGTGAGAACACTATGTCTTCTATTCTAGCCTAAGAAGATAGTCTTGAACAAACCTTACATGCACCTACATAAATCTGAGTTCCAATTATTGAAAAATCAAATTAAAACCTCAGTTCCTCCATTGTACTAGCCACATTCCAAGCACTCAAGAGCCACTCATTAATTACTGCATCGGACAGTACAGGTGTAGAGTGTCTGCATAATCATAGAAGTTCTACAGAACAGTACTGTCCTAATGGCATCAATAACTTGTAGTCTTCCAAAAGAGGTTTCCACGTGGTAGGTTACTTTATAATGGCTACCCTCCTCATATGGCTTCATTGTTCATTTCTTTCCATTTTATCCTTGTGTTTCCCTGATTAAACTATTGTCCAACCAGAGTCCAGACCTTCACCAGCTGGTCCCCGGCAAGCACGTTCATGTGTTTGTAAGTCTCTTTCTTGCTGTCAATCTCTGACTATATTGAAAGCTAAATAGAGCATCTTTTTTATAAGCTCTCAAATGTTTTCTATGCTGTTCTCATTTGCTACAAAGATTATAAAATCAGATTAAGTAATTTTATAGATACAGATGAATACTTAGTTACCATATGTATATCCCTTCATGCAAAGTAAGAAATCCTTAACAGTTTAAAGATAGATCTCTAGGTATATATTAGTTTCCTATTATGGCTCTATCAAATTGCAACAAATTTAGTGGTGTCTACCAAGACAAATATATTCTCTTGAGGTTCTGGAGGTCAGAAGACTGAAATTAGTTTCCTTGGACTAAAGTCAAGGTGTAGCAGGGCAGGTTCCATCTGGAGACTTGGAGGGAAGAATGGTTTCCTTGCTTTCAGTTTCTAGTGGCTGCCTATGTCCTTGGCTTGTGGCCCCTTCCTTCATCCTCAAAGTGCATCATTCCAGTATCTGTTCTGTCATCATACCGACTTCTCCTCTTTGTAGTCAAATCTCTCTCTGCTTCCTTCTGATAAGGTACTTGTGACTACATTTAGGGCTTACTCCCATAAACCAAGATGATCTTCCCATCTCAAGGTCCTTAACTTAATCACATCTGTAGCATTACTTTTGCCATGTAAAATAGTATTCACAGGTTCCAGGGGTTAGCAGATGGATATCAGCCTATTGTGAGGTTACATAAAGTTACTTATTGGTAGAAAACAGTTTACCCCTACCAGACTTAGTTGAGTAACTGAGGACTTTGAATTAAAGCTTAACAATTCAGATGAAAGCATAAAGCATTTGTTTGTAATTGTGTTGACAGATATTAAAATGTCTGACAATGCCGGTGATACCTTAGTCCCTGGAGACACAGCAGAAGTCACTGAGATGCCCAGGAGTGATGCTTTACCTGAAAATGCAGAAGCACAGTGTGATTCGACTACAGCTTTAGATGAACCAACACCAGCTGACCCCAGAGGAGATTTGCATGAGGATGCAGCCAGTCAGGATGCCGAGACTACTGCCTCTGTGCACCCAGAGCCATCCAAAGATGCTGGTACCACAGAGAAGCCCCTTAACGGAGAAGTGACTGAGGACACAATTGCCGAGTGCACTGATTCCGTCAGCCTGGAGGGAGAACCTGGATCTGATATACCCTTGAAAGAACAGAACGATCCGGTAAGAGTGGTCATTCAGTTCATCTCAACCTTATCTTCCTGATGCCTACTAGCTTAGAACGTCTTCTTTTGCTAATAACACAATAACACAGACTGGGTAAGTTATAAGAAAAGGGGGTTTGTTTTGGCCCACGATTCTAGTCCAAGGTGGAGAGATCACATCTGATGATGGCCTTCTTGCTGGCAGAGTCCTGAGGTATCTCAAGACATCATATGGCCAGAAACAAAAAGTGCACAAGAGACCTAGCTAAACTAGCTATCACAGCAGACCGAATATCCAGGCAATCCATTACCCCATTAATCCATGAATCACATGAATGAGTTAATCCATTTGTGAGGACCGAGCCCTAATCACCTCTTAAAGGTCCTTCCTCCCTACTCTTAATATCTCATGATGGGAATTAAATTTCAACATGATTTTCAGAGGGGACAAACCATATTTGAACCATGGCACCTACTATGTGCAAAGCTTTGTGCCAAGTTCTGCAGATGGGAATTGAGAGTTCAAAATATGCTATGGCATCATCTCTGTTGTCAAAAATGTGCTGTGTGGTGAGATAAGACATATGCATGAGTAATTTGTCTCTAATACCTGCATTTTGATAATTGTATTAATGATAATAACAGCCACCAAGGTATTGGAAATAGTTGTGCTCCAGGCACTCCACTAGCAACCGTATATGTTATGTAACTCCCTCCATGCAACATTTTAAAGCTGGTTATTGTTAACTTCAACTTACAGATGAGGCACCCAGACTCAGAGATGTTAAACAATGTGTCCCCGGCTGCTCTGTAGTAAACAGAAGATATTATAATCTGAGACTTAATGACTCCTGTTTCTATAAGATCACTTAAATTCAGCTGGGTATTAATAAATCCACCATGGAGATTGTCAACATTTGAATCACTGTTGTATCATTATATACTACCTTCCAGGGGACCAGACGCAGTGAATGCCCCTTGCTTGTTCCCCTCAGTGCCTGCATCTATCCCTCTGGAGCCTAAGACTGGCCAGTGTCTTTCTGTTGGTACTTTGTGCTACATCAACAGGATTGTCTCAGCTGATTTCCTGGTCCTTTCCCTTGCAGGCAGGTGGGGACCGCCAGGGTGGGAGGTGCTCAGCATGGAAAGAGAAAATGGCCGCCTGTCCTCCATCCTCTCCAGGTTGGACAGCCTTCTAGAGTGATGATGCGGGAGAGGGTCAGGGTCTGCACCTTGCCTTCCATGGGCAAGTCCCTGGGTTCTATCCCCAGCACTGCAAAAACAAATAGTAAAAGCATTTGGAGAGAAGAAGCCATTTATTCTTTTGGCTATTAGGTTATTTTCTTATGCTAATCTTAAAGAACAGCAACAGCATCCACAAAACACAGGGGAAATACGAGCAGGACATTCCTAAGCTTCAGGCTTGGTGATTTGCATGCTATTGATAGATTATGTCTCCCTGACCGAAATAGAGGACAGACAGGCCGAGGGAGGACTTGAGCCAGGTCTTCCCAATTGTAGAATCTGTTTTGCTTCTGAGCTGCCATTCTCTTATGGGGAGCTAGGATTCCAAATTTTTATTATAAGTACTATTGCTAATAAATATATTGGCACATTAAGTAAAATATAACTGAGCCACACCAATATAACTGAGATGACTTAAGCCACACGATCCCCACTAATTCAAAATCCATTTGTTGCTGATAGATGAATTATACATTCCATTTTCACATTTCTAACAATTATAATAGGATTGTTTATGAAGATAGCATAATAAAAAAACTCAGTATGCTCTTGTCATGTCTGCCTTCTTAAGTTGAGTCCTTGAATGAATCCTGCTTTGAAAATGCCTTATAAACCTCCTTACTGCTACAGAAATAGAGCCGATTGGCAGCAGAGATCCACCCTCTCTCTGGACCCCCTGATATAGCATGTCAAGGACTTTGGACAGAAGGACGCTTCCTCAGAGCAGTGCATCCCAGAACATCCAGATGGAAGTGCAAACATTGGCCACAGAGTTGGGTGTGTGGCTCTGGATGCATGCTGTGGCACTGTATCCACAACTCAGATAGAACCAAGGCATGGGGGAAATCCCTGAGTGTGTTTGTTCTAAGAAGGGCAGAAAGCTGATATGGCTGCCGAAAGGGCCTTGAGGGAAGTGGGTATCTCTTTCACCCAGGTTCATCTGAACCCTTCTATGTAGGTGTAAATGTAGTCTCTTTTAGAGAATTACCAGAAAGGAGTCTTCTACTGTTTCTCTTGGTTACTTATCCTGAGTTACTCAAGTTAAATTAGAAGTCAATTTTGTGCCTAGTCTTTGAATATTATTTATTTATTCTATTTTGTTTGCCCTTTGTTGGACACCTAAGAAATATTTTTGCAAAAATGGAAACAACTATCCAGAAAAGAATGAATTTTTAAAAAACAAAACAAAAAAAACTTGATTCAAAAGTTTATTTATGGCCGGGCATGGTGGTGCACACTTGTAATCCCAGTACTTGGGAGGCTGAGACAGGAGAAATGCAGATTCAAGTACAGCCTCAGCAAGTAGTGAGACTCTCATCAAGCAAGTGAGACCTTGTTTCAAAATAAAAATAAAATGAAGCTGGGGGTGTAGCTTGGAGGTAAAATGCTCTTGGGTTCCATCCCCAGTACCACACACACACAAAAAGAGTTCATTTACAATTTGGTTACATGGATCATAGGTCCACAAGGAATCGCATATTCTACAGGAAAACAGCCAAAGTCAAAAGCCTATTTGATACCAGGTGTATCTAAGCCTGATAAAATCTCATCACCCCTTTAAAAAGTTTCTATAGGAAAATGCCTGCTTTACCAAAAAAAAAAAACCAAAACAGACTGGTAGAATAGCCTTTGTGGAAGAATGCACCAAGATCTTCTGGAACACATTAGATTTTGTGAGAATGTGTGCATAAATGACTATATCTTTCTGTAAGTGATTTGTATCTGCATAGTTACTTTGAGTCTGGGTCCCTTTAGAATCCACCCCATTAGTTTCACCTTTGCCTGACTCAGGGTGGAGGCTGTCCCTTGGTCAGTAGGGCGGTGTGAGCAGACCAAGGCTAGAGAAGAGGTAGAGGCCTGCCAGATGAGACCAGAACCCTGCTTTGAAGGATCACAGTGTGTGCAATGAAACCATCTATCTTCAGGGCTCCTTTTCTTTCTCATCCTTTCTGGTATACAAACTCTGAAGCCATGGGATTAAGCCTTTCTTCAAGAATCCACTCAAAAACACCCATGAGATATGTTTCCAAACCCATCCTCGCTTGAACATTGGAGGTTGGAACAGATTCTCTAAGACCTTTACAGTTCCATGACACCATCCTTCAGGCCCATAGTCTAGGATGCCTATGTCTAGTTGGGGAAGGCAATGTTGTAGAAAAGCAATGATAGCATCCTATAGCACGAAGTAAATCTTTGCTGGAGCACTTAAACCAGTCTTAAGAACTCAGGGAAGTCTTCAGCTCAATTCAGAGAGGTTTGGTGGTAGTGATACTTGTTTCCAGGGATCTTGTGGGACTTTATTATGTAATAGACTAACAACCCTAAAAGACCCAACCTAGATCAAGGTGTGTGTGTGTGTGTGTGTGTGTCTGTGTGTGTGTATGTGTATGTGTCTGTGTGTGTGTACATATATATATACATATATATGTATATATATATATATATATATATATATATATATTTTAGTACTGAGGTTTGAACCAAGGGGCATTTTACCTCCAAGTTATACCCTCAGTCCTATTTTTTAATTCTTTATTTTGAAACAGGGTCTCACTAAGTTGCAGAGGGCCTCACTAAGTAGCTGAGGCTGGCTGCAAACCTGAGATCCTCCTGTCTCAGCCTCCCAAGTACTGGGATTACAAGTGTGTGCCACCACACCCAGCTATGTTTTTGTACATTCTTACCACCAAGAAATGTTACATAGAGTCAGGTATGGTGGGGCAGGCCTGTAATGTCAGCACTTGGGAGGCTGAGAAAGGAGGATTGCAGGTCAAGGCCAACCTCAGCAACTTAATGAGGCCCTCAGCAACTTAGCAAGACCCTCTTTCCAAATAAGAAATAAAATAGGGCTGGAGATGTAGCTCAGGGGTAGAATTCCCCTGGGTTCAATCCCTGGCACCACAAAAAAAAAAAGAAGAGGAGGAAGAGGAGGAGGAGGAGAAGGAGGAAGAGGAGGAGGAGGAAGAGGAGGAGGAGGGGAAGGAGGAGGAGGGAGGGGAAGGAGGATGAAGAAGAAGAAGAAGAAGAAGAAGAAGAAGAAGAAGAAGAAGAAGAAGAAATGATACATAGTATTTTTTTAAAAGCCATATTTGCTGTCTAATATCAATGCATAAGGGCAATTATGGAGAAAATTAGAAATTCCAATGTTACCATTACAAGTACTCTCAAGTGAAAACCCAAGACTGTGGACTACCACCAGATAGTTCTCTCCCTAGTAAAAGAAGCAGAATGTCTAAGAGCCATACAGTTGTTATAAAGGAGACACAGGGGAAGGAAAGCAGACCAGCACATACTGAAGGCAGATTTTTGCATCCTGTGCTGAATGAATATTCTGCTCCCGTTTGGTTGGAGCATTTCCCCTTATCGGACTACTATATATAATGACACCCAGTTTCTGGCTTGGGCAATCAGGATGCTTCCCAAATCTGGTGGTGTATTGGAATCAGCTAAGATGCTTGTTAAAAATTCAGATTCCTGGATTGTAGCCTGAGAAATCCTTCCTTCCTTCCTTCCTTCCTTCCTTCCTTCCTTCCTTCCTTCCTTCCTTCCTTCCTTCCTTCCTTCCTTCCATGTATTTATTTTTTTGGTGCTAGGGATCAAATCCAGGGGCATTCTACCTCCAAGCTACACCCTCAGCCCTATTTTATTTTTTGTTTTGAAACAGGTTCTCTCTAGGTTGCTAAGAGTCTCACTAAGTTGCTGAGACTGGTCTAGAACTTTCGATCCTCCTGCATCAGCCTCCCTCATCCTGGGATTAAAAAAGGAGTGCGCCACCACATCCAGTTCTGAGAGATTATTCAAAAGATCTTAGTAGAAGCTGACTATATTTTTAATGAGTTGCTCCAGATGATTCTATGACACAGAGAGAATTAGCTGGGGATTTGAGGAATTGAGAAGATAGTGAGTTCTGTATTGAACATGTCATGGAACATCTAAGTGAAGCTACTTTGTTGACAGCTTAATATAATGGTCTAGAGAGGTAGGTAATGTATGGACTATCAGTACCTGGATAGCTATTTAAGTAATGGAAGTAGGTGAGATTATACAGGTGCTATATATCAGTAAAGAAGAACCAAGGCCAAGAACTCCCCTCTGAAAAGCTCCCATTTCTAAGCCAATGCGGCCATGCATGGCTTTAGTGTTTTGTTATTGTTTGTTTGTTTGGGGTTTGTACTATTTGGTTTTGGATAGTTTTGGTTGCCAGAAAAGATGTTGAAATGGCAAGAGATACCTGTTGTGTCTACAATCTCATCACCACGTTCTATAAATGAAATCAGGTCTCAGATTACATTGTACCACTCTGATATTTTTAAATAACACATTAATTAACATGAGAGTTAAAAATAGTTCATGAGAACTGTTCTGTGTAGGCTTGAGAACACCCCATTGTCCTGTCCTTTTCGGTGCTTTGTCTGCCACCTTCAGTGGAAGGCTCGCTGGATTCCAGAGATAGATTTTCTTCCCTGAGAAGAAACCTGGCACCATGTAATCAGAATTCCCTAGAGTTCAAAACTGGGTGGAGGGGCCATTTCCATAGGGCAAAACTCTTTTTTGTACCCTATTCAAGGAAGAATTGCTTAAATATATTTAACCATCTTTAAATCTTGAATACCTTTCATTTCACCACCCAGATCCCTTTCAGATACTCAGAATGCTAGTGAAAAGTCCATCATGTTTACCAATTAAAATCCATTTCTGCAACTCAGTATGCTAATTAGCAAAGCATCAGGTGTTAATGAAACACATATAATAGAATTGCTCATTATAGCCACCTCTGGAGTGTGACCTTCCTGATTAGAATACCAGTTGACCTCCCTGGACCGTGCATATTTTATTGGAATGTTGACAGCACTTGGATTGTAGCTTAATCAAAGATGTGTCCACAATATCATAATATGCATGTAGAAAATTTCTAAAGTAAATAACTGAAATCCTAATACTAAAGAATGAGAGGGAGGGTAGAAAGAGTCAGAAGATAAAGCATGTATGCTGCTGTGGTTTGGATATAGTTTGTGCCCTAAGAGTTCATGCCTCAGAAGATTGGTTCTCAGTGTGGAGATGTTGGCAGGTGGGACCTTTGGGAGGTGAGGACTAGTGAAAAGTCCATAGGTCACTGGGGGAACCGCCCCAGGAAAAGGATTAAGGTAGCTCTAGGGGGGCCTCTGAGCTCCTACAAGAATAGCCCTTTGAATCATAAACCTGATCCCTGAATTGCTCCCTGCTTCTTGATTTGAGACGAGATCTCTTCCACACGTGCTCCCACCATCTTCCATGAAATCCTCACCAGAGACAAGCTAATGCCAGGACCTTGCCCTTGAATCTTAAGAACTGTGAGCTAAATAAATCTTTTCCTCACTAAGCTAACCTGCTTCTGGTATTTTGTTATAGTAATGAAAAATGGACTAGTAAAGACACCATGGTAATAGAAAAAAGTGAATATAAAAGTGGTTAAGCTTCAGATGCTACCAAGCAGTCAAGTAATAAAAAGACTTTGACAGCAAGAGAGCCACTGTGAACTTGATGAGAATGGCTTCATCACATTGCAGTAGCAGGAGTCCTGCTATGCTAGGTGAGGGAGGAAGAGAGGAATGCTTACAGAAGGTAGGCATCTTTTAATTTTATTTTTTTAAGAGGTGAAGAAGAAAGATATGGAGCAGAAACCAGATCAGTTCAAAAGAAACACTTTATCCTCGATGCGATTTTCATTGGTTGATGTTGGGATGGAGAAATCATGTGTGATTAAAGGTAGGAAGTAGCCAGTAGAGAGAAGCCAGAGGAAGGGACAGCCCACCTACCCATGCCCACGGAGTTCAGATAGAGGTGATAGTGGTGACTAAGAGGAAAACATCACTTCCTTGATGGTAGAAAGGAGGAAGTAATTGTGAGTCAAGTGTAGTTAGATTTATGTTTACATAGGTTTCTGGTGTAGGCCAGTGTATGTTTGTGCATAAAAAGGACTACTCAAACATTTAATTTGGTTTAAACAATTAGTGTCTAATTTATTAAGATTGCAAATTCGAAAACTCAATTCTTCTTTAGGCTTTATGTTTATCTCACAAACCTTATTCTATATAGAGGTCCAGCTAAACTGGCAACTTTCAAGGGGTTTTTGATTCATGTTTGGTCCTTTTTTATCAATTTAAACACATTTAAATATTTTAAACTGAATTTAAAAGTGCGATATATCAAATTTCCTTTTTAAGTACCTCATTTATCTACTGATACAAACTCCTGCTGAGTACTTAATAATTTTTACAAAGCTATTACATTTATAGAGTGGACTTAAAGACCTCTTAAATGTTATATATGCATAAATGTAGGAAGATTTTAGCTTAAAACGAGAAGTCTAATAATTCAGTTATTCATTTTAAATTGGATTTCAAAAATTGTCACTCAGGTCAAATTCCATAAATATTAGTAGGATAGAAAAGACCAAATGTGCACAAAAATATTAATAGCCTGGCTTTGATGCCTTAAACCTTTCTATATTTAATTTTTAAATCTTTGCCAGAGTTGAATGATGTATATTCAACAAGGAAGAAAATTACTTGGAAATAACCAAGCCCATTTTCAGCCAGCTATTCTGACAGAGTTGCAGGCACCCAGAGCAATTTATGTCCTTCCACTGTCGTGCTGAGCCTCTTTTTAGAGTGGCTATGTCATAAATTACAAAACTTAAAAAAAGGCTTTGGTCTCACAAGTCTAAGGGCCCACAGTCCTCTATGCAAGATGTCCAAGGTTCCTGATGCCTCATCTACTCAAGGAACAGGATAATCGGGTGATCTTTGATGTTTAACGCATATATTTTCCATCTAAATCTTAAAGACCTTTGAATTTGATGCAATTCTGAGATTTGTAAATGTTTATCTTTCTAGAGATATCATTGAACTTGATAGCCTAAGATAAATGAATTTTATTATTTTGTTAGGGATGGAATCCAGGGTTTCATGTATGCTAATCAAGCACTATACCACTGAGCTACATCCCCAACCCCATTTGATGAATATATTTTTAATTTAATGATAAAGATCTCTAAATTGGATACTAGATAGATATGCAAATTTTCTTCAATTTCTAAAAAATTGAACTTGGGAGAATCTTGCATTGTTTCATATTCTTAGGATCACAAAGTGGTTATAAATGTTTAAATGATCTTTAGTTGAGTTTTAGATATCCTTGATCAATCCATGTCTGATTTGCTGTTAGAGGTCATTTTTCTGAAAGTTTATGGAGAGAAGCAGGAAGTTGAGAAAGTTGTCATCTGATGGCTTCTGTTTCTCTGTGAGTTAGGACATGAAGTTGTCTGTTAAAGGAGGTGAGAGTGACATGGAGGAGGGGGAGAAAAAGCCTTAAAATAATTATATTTCATATGAGAGATCTGAGTTGATCCATACTGCCTATTTTGTAGTCTCTTAAGTATGTGACATTAAGACTATTTAAAGTAGAGATAATATCCATGATGAGATATGTTTATAATTCATGTTTAACATTTAGTTTATATGCTTTTATGTTAAGTGTGTGCCTTTAGTCATCTGAGTATCTGCCATTGATAACAAATATTCTTTGTAGCTTATCAAGAAATTTCAGCTCAAGCTGGGCACTGTGGTGCATGCCTATAATCCCAGACACTTGGGAGGCTGAGGCAGGAAGATTATAAGTTTAAGGCTAGCCAGGACAATTTAGTGAGACCCTGTCTCAAAATAAAATAAAAAGTCTCAGCTTAATGTCAAAGAATTTTATTAATAAGGCAATTGAAGCAGTCACTTATTATACAGCAAAAAATTCTAGACTCATTTAACATTTATTTCCATTTGCTAGTCAATTACCAGCTGTCAGAGTATATTAAATATTGTAAATTTGAGTCAGAAGCTGTCACCCGTAAGTGTATTAACTCTTCCTAATCATAGGTAGTGATTTGTCCTATGAAAGAATGATATTAATCATCGACTTACATCTATCTTCATAATGGTAGAAAATTGTCACTGGATTTCATTTCTGGAGTGAAGCAAATCGATATAGATCCCCAAAATAAAAGCAGATAGTTGTATTTCCACTCATGTTAACAAGCTTCTCATTGTCTCCAGACTGAACAACAACAAAATAATGACAGCAAACTTTCAGTGCTTCTTGCTTCTTAGTCTCAAAAATGCAGTTTCTTCTTATTACTACCAGCTAACATTTGTGGAACATCGTTTGCCAGACACTCTGCTTACAACTTCATATGAATTATTTAACATCCACAATACCTGTGAGGTTATTGGTTGTTATAGTTCTTATACTGCCATATCTCACATTTTATAATGGGGAAATGAAGGCTTAGAAGGAATTTGAATAACTTATTGCCCAAAGTGGCAGAGCCTGGACTCAAACCCAGGCGTTTTCATTTCATAACCTTTTCTCCTGACCAGTGCTCTGCACTGAGGGATGGTGTTTGATATTTACCAGGTGAGTCAGTTAGGAATACATTTGGATGCAGGTAACTAAAGTCCAACATACAGTGGTTTACAAAATAACAACTTATTTTTTCTCCCTTAGTAGAAATAATGGAGATAGGCATCTGCTTACGCCAGTTTATAGGACCAGTGACTCTGGTTCCTTGGTCTTTCCCTAGTAGCAGCAACAGTGACTGCTTAATTCCAAGCATCATGTCCCCATTCAGGGCAGGAAAAGAAGGGTAAAGAGTTGCAAAAGCTTTCACTTATATATCTCATTGATTGAAAACTGTTTTGTATGACCACCCTTATCTCTTTATCTGCAAGATGGGAGACAGCAAGGGAGAAAGGAGTGGGTGGTGACTGATAGGCAGCCTCAGGTCAAAGTGCAGAATCTACAGGCTGTGCAGGAAGCAATCACATCTTCCTGAACTAACTAACTAACTAACTAACTAACTAACTAACTAACTAACTTCCTTGCCTGCCTTCCTGCTTGCTTGTTTGCTTGCTTTCCCTATTTCTTTCAATGGAAACACTGTGATTCTCCATGTAGTCAACTCTTGCTGTATTTATTCTTGCCTTGTTTTCTAGAATATGTTCCCAGATAGTAAGAGAAAACTATGGTTTCAGTAATTGAGTCAGGACTTATTGGTTGCAAGTAACAAAAACTCATGCACACCTAACTGAGAACATGGATCAGTGTCCGTCATTTGTCCCACAAAGATTTATTAAGTACTCATTATATTCCAAGCACTCTTCTAGGCTCCTGGGGATATATCAGTGAACAAAACATTCTTTTTAAGTGAGCAGAAATATGAGGGTATCTCATAGAACCCAAAGACAGAAATGCAGCAGGGCCTCGGAAGGGCTGTAAACCAGGGGCTGAGAAGCTATAAGAAATCCAAACAGCTCCTCAGAGCATACCTCCTTTATTCTGCTCACTCTGTTTTCTCTTAGTCTGTACAGCGAGTAGAACAAGGTCAGCTTGTGTAGCCTGCATTTCCATCTTCCATTCAAGCAAACAGCTCATGCTGACCCTCAGTCTCCAGTCCCAATTCCAAAAACCTAGGCAAAAGAACTTGAATCCACTGAGGCCAGAGTGAGAAATGTCGTTAAGGTGGGCATTTCAGTGGAGCAGATGTCTCCCTCACAATGCTTGTGGTCACGTCACCGGCCTCCAGGCTTGTCGACACCTTTTAGATGCTTTGCCCAACATCCATGCCAAGGTTTCTGCCTGCCACCCGAGGTTGAAGATTAACTCCACCTTTAAGAGCACTTGTGTTCAGCTTTCTCAGACTTGCCTGGGTCAAGGTCATTTTGAATGTTTTCAAATCACTTTTGTGCTCTAATGTGTTCTGTCTTTTCCTCCATGCAACCATTGTCTGTCTTGCAAATAATGGGCGAACCAAGGCTCCTCACTTCAGACCAAGGCCTCAGAATCACATATCGCAATGTGGGTCAAGGTATCCTTTTATGACCCGTATAAAGTATAAGTCAGCAAGATGTGGTTGTTGGTGATTTTTTTTTAAAACCTTCTCTTTGTTTCAAATCAATGGGTGGTTTTCCATTTAGAAATAAACTGAATTGCTGACTGCTGCTAATCTTTTTCTCTGCAGGCTGTGGATTCCCCTCCACAGGGAAGAGGATGGGCAGGCTGGGGCTCCTGGGGCAAATCTCTGCTCTCGTCGGCATCTGCTACTGTAGGTGAGTATTGTGTGTTGTTTTGGACTAAAATTCAGGCGCTTAACAGGATCTGACAGTTTGATTGTACCATATGTTATTAGAGTTTATTATTAACCCTTGAGCAAACCAGTTTTAGTTCTTACTATTCTAAGTGCTTCATATATATTAATATGTTTGTTCTTCAAAATAACTCTATAAGGAGGTACTTTCATTTTCTCCATTTTACAGATAAGGAAGCTGTAGCACAGAGAGACTAAGACCTTGTCCGAAGTCAAGAATATCTGTGTTGGGATTTGAAAGCCATGTAGTATGGCTTTTAATCACTATATTATGTTGTCTCTAAAAATGTAAGATCTGAGTTTCTATAGTATGTTCTTATAGCTTTGAGTTTTCATCCCTTCAGTTTTTAAAATAATGTACAGCTCACCTACTCCTTAAACAAATCCGAAGTAGCTTGATAAAAAGCATTTCATCAGCTGGACATTAAAATACAGATAGAACAAAATATGCATGTAAGAAGTATGTGTGTATGTGTGTGTGTGTGTGTGTGTGTGTGTGTGTGTGTGTGTGCGTGTGTATCCATCTTCATCTCCATCCCAAGGCTAATAGAGTTACTATAAGTGAACACTGACTTTAATTCTGAGCTTACCAGCTATCAGTACATTATTTATTTCTCACTGAATGAAAAAATTGAGTTTAGCTAAGTAAATCAATTTTTCCTGGTTTTAAGTTTTAAATAGATTTCCTGTATTTGTTCTTATACAAAGAGAAAGTCCAGTGGGCCGTGCCTTCGTCAGTGCAGGTCTGTCAAGATTCCCTCCTCTTCCCATGCGCATGCTCACTCTTCATGAACACTGAAGGGACTATCATCATGTCTATGATGACCTGGCAAAGGCAGCTCGTCCTGAAGGTGAAGGGCGAGGAGAAGAATGGGCACCCATGGCTAATGAAGCTTTCAGGTGTTCTTCAGGCGTTGTCAACATCCAGCCCATGGCCAAGAGAAACTTGTGATGTGCCCTGGATGGGGCCATTCACTGCTGCTCCTAAATCCCGGAGGGCTGGGAGGGCTTTGAGGTCACTTGCCTCACCCCAGTGGACCATGGCCAAGAAGAGTTTGTGTCCAACATGATAGGACTGCCTAGAAGAATGGACAGATTGCATCCCCTAGTTACATCACTGTCACGCATTCATTTGCTCAGGAGAAATCTAGTAAGAAGTAGATAGTGTTAAAAAAAAAAAAAAAAAAAAGTTGACCTCTGGCGAGAGCCGGGAAAACATTTCTCTGTTGCTAACTGAAGGGTCAGAGATGCCTTGGATGCCACACGTGTTATCATAGGAACCAAACAGAAGTGAAGGAGCCCATGTTGTTTTCTGAGAAGGATTCAGAAGAGCGAGAACAAGCACCTATGGCATCCTTCTTCCTTGGAACAATGTTTGAGATTTTAGTGGCCTTCCAATTGTCTTAGAGTGGCTTTCTTTGTGAACCAAAAAGTAAAAATGGGGAATCTATAAGTTTCTTTAAAAATTATAATAAGGTGGGCTTGGTGGCACATGTAGTACTTGGAATGTTGAGACAGGAGGGTCACAAATTTGGGGCCAACCTGAGCAACTTAGTGAGATGCTATCTCAAAATTAAAAATAAAAGGGGCTAGAGGTGTAGCTCAGTGGTAGAGTGCCTGGATTCAATATATAGCACCAAAAAATAAGTAAATAAATAAATTGGAATAGGTCATAGAAAAGTAAATACTGTGGTCACCAAAATTATACAACTCTCTTCATGGTTTATATCAGAAAGCAGTAAAATGTCTTAGATGTTCCCTGTTATAGTGATGTAACAAACCAACCCTATCTGATAATGAATTTGGTGCATGAGAAGGTTCTATTAGAACTGGGGAGCCGGGCGTGGTGGCGCACGCTTGTAATCCCAGCATTCGGGAGGCTGAGACCGGAGGATCCGGGTTCGCGTTCAGCCTCAGCTACCTAGTGAGGCACTCCGCAACTTAGTGAGACTCGGTTTCAAAATAAAGAATAAAAACTAGGGCTGGGGGTATAGCTTGGAGGTAGAATGCCCCTGAGTTCAATCCCCAGTACCGCAAAAAAAAAAAAAAAAAAA
>PVLC010013888.1:0-40690 GCA_004027655.1 Graphiurus murinus
CCTTGGAGAAGCCGTTGGGCTTCACTTTTCCTCCCAGCCCCTGAGAAATGTGAAAGTGACTGGTTTTCCAACCAAAGGAAGACAAAACCTTGGCCACAATCATAAAAGCCACAGACTTCTCTAAAGAGTGGAAAGATATGACTGGATCATTGTTTGGCCAGAAGAGATTATTAAGGAGCCACTTAAGAGAAAGGGTATCTGCCGGGGAATTACCCAATTGCCAGGCAGAAGCAACCAAGAGCCCCGGACTTGGAAGCAGAGGTGAGTTTTCACGCTGGTCATAGGAATTCTGCAACCTCAGACAAGCTGCTGATCTCTCGGAACTTCAGCCCATCTATAAAGTGAGCACAGGTCACTCCTGCTCCAAATGCCTTCTGGGTTCAAGGAAAGAATGGATAGGAAAGAGTTGACAAACAGTTAATATTAGGAACTGACAAATAGTTATAATTACCAATGATCTACCCATCCCCAGTGAGAATGAAGTATAATAGTTACTGTTTTGAGGTTCCCTACTTTGTGCAGTGCTTTTCCATCTACTCGTTCCAAACCTGATAGTTTCAATTATCCCCATTTTACAGAGGTGGAATCTGAGAGTCAAGTAAGTGATCACCCAAAGTCCATCCGCTATTAAACAGTAGAGCGAGGATTTGAACTCCGATCTGTCCAACTCTGAGAACGTTTACACCAGTCTATTGTTAATAAGGAGGAAAGGGACAAAATGGTATGGTACATTAAGAGTTAACATTAAAAAAAGAGAGAGAGAAAGAAATATTCAGTAGTAGAAAACCAAAGAGGGTTTTGAGGGAGACCACGGAAGATTTGCTTTATTTAATTTTTAAATGAGGACTGGCTCTCTTGGCACTGGTGGGGCTCAGTTGTGGGCATGGACAGAGGAAAGGAACTGGGGCCCAGGGCAGGCTGGGGCCGCTGAGCCCTTTGTGTGCAGGACCGTGGGAAAGGGTGTCCCCATGTCCCTCGCTCAGGGACTGGGAAGGCCAGTTAAGCACAGGCCAGAGCTGGGTTTCCAAGAAGAATTGGAAAGACCGATGTAGAATGTGTTTCCACCTCTGGCCTCTATTCTTTTCCCACGTTGAATTGAGTCATAGTGGGGCCAGGAAGGGATGGGCTGCATTAAGTCCCTAGAGGAATTCGACAGCCCCGTAACATCTGAGTGGCATTTTATTTTTGTATGTCTTAACCTCTCTATTTTCTCATGGATGCTGTTGTCCCTTATTTCTCTCCTCTCAATTTTCCTTCCTCTCTCCCGAGTTTCTTACTCTTCTTTGACCTTTTGAGCCTTTGGATTTCATGTGTGCACAATCTTTCCTCCCTCCTTCTGCCTGCTGCTTCTCCACCACGCTGACACGCTGTATCAGTGACTCCCTCAACAGCATCATATCTAACTTTTTTATTCATTGCATGATTTATTTTTAGCCTGAAACAACTGCATCCTAAAAATGGAGCTCCTAATGAGACAGGGGCTGGGCCGAGCTATGTAAGGTATCTGGGGCTTGGCCTCCCAGCCTCCCTGCCTGGCTCTTACTCCTCGCGCATGTGAGCTGGGCTTTTTGTCCCTAGCCCAAGATCACACAGCTCTCAGGACCCAAGGAGGTCAGGAGAGCTCAGTGTCTCTCTCTGCTCACTGCTTGGCTCAGCAAAGGCCCTGTAAGTCTCTCATCTTCTCTCCTGCACACGCAATTTTAGGCAAGGAGAAACAGAAGACTTCCCAATGAAGAGAACACACCTGCTTGTCGTGGGGGTCTACCTGCTGTCCTCTTGTAGGGCAGAAGAGGGACTCAACTTCCCCACATATGATGGGAAGGACCGAGTGGTGAGTCTTTCTGAGAAGAACTTCAAGCAGATTTTGAAGAAGTATGACCTGCTCTGCCTCTACTACCACGGGCCAGTGTCTTCGGATAAGGTTGCGCAGAAACAGTTCCAACTGAAAGAGATCGTGTTGGAGGTGAGTGTGGGGCAGGCTGACCGCCTGCGTCAGGGAGCCCGAGGGCTGCTGTCCTCAGCCCCCTGGGGTTGGGATGTGGGTGTGAGGGCAGAGTATAAAGTCTGCTGCATTTTAGTCTCAGGTAAATCAAAGATATTCTTGTTGCAAAGCCAGGATGGGTATGAGGGAAGGGAAGAGTCTGGACTTAAGGTGGAGGGGACCGAGCTCCGTGTTGTACGGCCCTGGGTCAGATCTAATTTGTCACAACAGGGTCCTCTTGAATTTTCACGGGCTGTCGCCCCACCTCCTGTTTCCTTCTGTTCCAACTTGGCTGACTTGAACCTTGGGGGGCTATTTGTGAGTTTCCTGTGTGCTGATTCTCTACTTTGCCCCCTCAAGCCTCCCCTTGATTCAGGAGGAAGAATGGCCACCTGACCTTGCCTCTCTTCCTGGGTCAGATGGAGACTATGTCAAATGGTTTTCCTCTCTAGTGATTTGCTTTCAATCAGCATTATGGAGTTCGGGTGTGTGAATGTACTCATTAATGGGGGATTTGTGTTTTCTCTGGAAGTTCTTGGTGTGAGCTTAGGGCAGATGCTGAAGTCACTTCTTATTTTATCTGCATTACGTGGCCTGTTGGTTAGCTGGCACTGGGGCCATTTCTAATCCTTTGTGGGAGCCCCTGGAACTGTTCCCATAGCTCTCTCTGGACAGCTGAAGATGCTTACCCTTCAGGAACACCTGTGCCACCCAGAGTCCTAGCAGGAGGCAAATGTCTCCCCCAGTCTCCAGGCCCAACTCAGGACAAGTCTGTAGAAAGGGCTTTTTGAGAATCCTACAGTTTATTAGCCAGCACCGACAGAGAACTCAGGTTAAACAAATAGTCTGATTAACAGAATTACCATTGAAAACCCATGTGGGTTTAAATTCTAAAAAAAAAAAAAAAGTAACTATGATAAAGCCATTCCGAATATAGTAAAATAACTTTGATGTTTGAGAAAGCACTTCAGAATCCTCAGTGTCTCTGTCTCCTCAGAGAGCTCTGGCATTTTAAAAACATCACCACTACCACTGTATTTTGTTCTCAGGCTCCACCCTGGGGGCTGGACATGGCTGTTCAGTTCTCTCTGTGGTTTTTAGGTGAAGAGAAAGCAATTATGGTGGTTAGTCTTTATATTATAGAAATGGGAGAGTCGTGGGCTGGAAAAGGACTTGCGAGAGCAGAGGTAGTGCTCAGCCCATGGAATCAGGTCTTACACTTTCGTCTCCATCTCCAACTGCTTCCCTTACTGAGACACATTTTTATGAAAATGTTAATTGAAAGCAGAAGGATTCTACTCTACATGTTCATCATTGTCCAGTTAGCCTGCAACACAAAAAGAATGCCCATGCATGCATGCACGTGTGTGTGTGTGTGTGTGTGTGTGTGTGTGTGTATGCACAATTCATATATATGTACCCAGGTGTATATCTCTCCAAAGACTAAGTTCTAGGCCCTCAAGCAAAATCATGAGAGGGGACTTCCTTTGGGCTCCCCATCCTGCCAGACACCTTTGATTCAAGACTGTGCCTTCCTGCATGGCTGGCAGGCCTGGAAGAGACTGATGAAGGGAGGATCACCACAGAAACTAGCTAGCTTGATGCCTCTCAGGCTCTCGAGCAGGAGTAGAGCACAATTAGGGAGAAAGGGACGTAGAACTTTTTGCCAGGAGTTCTAGATTTAACTTCTGGTTCTGCCTCTGGTAGGCACATGGCACAGGGCAGGTTTCTTAATTTCTTGGAGCCCTTTTTTGTTATTGTTGTTTTGGGGGTTGAGCCCAGGTGAGTTCTACCTCTGAGCTACACCTCTAGCCTTTTTTAATATATATGTTTTTTAAAATTTTGAAACAGGGTCTCATTAAGTTGCTAAAGCCCTCACTAAATTGCTACTGGCCGGCCTCCAACCTGAGATCCTCTTCTGTCGGCCTCCTCAGTACTAGGATTATAGGTATGCACCTCTGCAGGCAGCTTGGAGCCCCATTTTCTTATCTAGAAATATGGAAAACATAATAGCTGTCATATAGGCCTATGGGAAGGTCGATAATTAACATACAGGCCTCTGGGAGGGGTAATAATTACTGTGTGCAGCAACTGTTCAAAGCGCTCTATATGTGTCAGCTGGGTTAATCCTTATAATAATTCTAGGATGTGGGTACAGTAATAGCCCCATTTTACAGATAGGGAAACAGGCACAGGGAGGCCCAGTCACCTAACATCATATCACCGGTGCAGATGAAGGTGGCTTAGCCTTCCTGCAGCCTGTGGGGCGATGAACAGGACCTGCTGTGTACCATGCCTAGGGTCATTTCAAAGACCTTCCCTTATTTTATGTGTGGTACTGGAGATTGAACCCAGGAACATTCTATACCCCAGCCCTATTTTACTTTTTTATTTTGAAACAGGGTCTCACTAGGTTGAGGAAATTCTCACTACTTGCTGAGGCTGTCCTTGAACCGGCGATCAGATTACAGGAGTGGGACGCTATGCCTCAAGTCAAGCACCTTCCTTAAACAGAGTTGCTCAGCCCCAGGCCTGGGCCCACTGATGCCAGCTGTGTCACCCTCAGAAGCACGTAGCTTGTGCAAAAGTCTAAGGCAGGGAGGTGGCCTGGACTCCCTGGTGAGGGTGGGGCAGGGGTGTGTCTTTGTGGAGATCCTGTCCGGTGTAGGCTCTGGTTTTCAGAATCCAGGACAAAAATGGCTCCAGAAATCCCATGGGTGAAATGAGAGAGTACATATGAGCCTTTAGGTTTTCTTCTTGGTCAAAATAACTATTTTGTCTTTTGAATCCCCCAAATCCCAAAATTACACTAAAGAAAATATTATTCCAGTCAGAGGGCTGTGGCTGCTTGGTGGGTGGAGGGAGATGAGGAGGCAGTGTCCAGTCCACAGGCAGTGTGGTCTCACAGAGCCGGGGCTCCTTTCCTCCGGCAGTTTAAGAAGGTAGCATCTTAGGATGTTTTGGAACCCAGTTTGACCTAGACACACACACACACAATCCAAGCACAAGTTTCATGGGATGATACTTGCCATTACTTGGGAAATACTTGGATTTTTTTTTCTCTCCAAATTTTAGTGTTTTTCTATTCTATTTCACTTAAAAATATTAACCCACATCCTTGCCAGCATTTATTATTATTTGTATTCTTAATGATTGCCATTCTAACTGGAGTTAGATGGAGTCTCAGTGTAGTTTTGATTTATATTCCCTTATTGCTAATAATGTTGAATATTTTAAATATATTTACTGTCAATTTGTATTTTGTATTTTTTTGGAGGTACCGGGGATTGAACCCATGGGCATTCTACTTCTGAGATACACCACCAGCCTGATTTTATTTTATTTTTAAAATTTTGAATTAGAGTCGCACTCAGTTGCTGAGACTGGTCTTGAACCTGAGATCCTTCTATCTCAGCCTTCCAAGCACTGGGATTGCAAGAGTGTGCCATCATTCCCGGCTATATTTGGTCTTTGAGAAGTGTCTATTCAGTTCCTTGGCATCATTCCAAAAGAATTAAAGTCAGAATACTATAGTGATACATGGATACTTCTATTTATAGCAGTACAATTCACAACAGCCAAGTAATGGAACCAACCTAGGTGTCCACCTCCACCAACAGATGAATGAATAAAGAAAATGTATATAATGTATATACACACAATGGGATTTTACTCAGCCATAAAGAAAAACAAACTATGTCATTTGCAGGAAAATAGATGGAACTAGAGAATATTATGCTAAGTGAGATCAGCCAGTCTTAGAAAGCCAAGGGTCATATATTTTCTCTCATATATGGAAGCTAGAGAGAATATAGGAAACCAAAGGGACTTCAGATAAATGAGGAAAGAGACCAGTAGAATGGTGGAAGGGGATTCAAGGAGGAAAGAGGGGAGGGAAAAAAGGAGGATCAAGGAAGGAAACAGTTTTTAAAAAGTTCAAATTATGTGTGTATTTGAAGGTATCACTACTGATCTCACTGACATGCAAGGGGAGGGAAGAGAGGAGAGGAACAAGGTGGGATGCAGAGGGAAATACATCGAGTGCATCACCTTGAACCTCACTAGCTGTATAATTACAATGCACTAAGAATTTTTAGATAAAGTTTAGCAGGAAAAAGGTACACCAAACATCACCAAGAGGCACAAAATTCAAACTTTGCTTTGCAATCTGGCCAGAGTGTAGCTTCTGAGGGCCCCAGGATAGGTGCATGGAATACAGTTCTTCACCTGCTTGTGGAATGAACAAATACAATGTTCAGACTCAAAAGAAACTTGGGAATCATCTAGATTGCTTTGAACTCCTCGTTTCACAGATGTGGCCTTGACTTAAATAGCTGGTAGGCCTAGTCCCTAGTTGGGCCCTCTTTATCAACAAAATAGCACATACTCATTTAGAAATTTCAAAGTATGTTGGAGAAGATAAAGGAGTCCATAAAAATAACTACCTAGAAATAAACATGTGTAATGTTCTGATAGTTTCTTTCCAATGTTTTTGTGTCTAAACATATACTTTTCAGTTAGGATTATATCATTTATACAGTTTTGTTTCTCGTTATTTTTATTTCCTTGTATTGTGAGTATTCCTGTCACTAAATAGTTCTATATTCTTTGTAAACATAATGTAAACTGGCATAGTATTCCATTGTTCCTATTTTTGAATCCTGATGCAATTTTCAGAGTTTTAAAAATCTTTCTCTATTTAGATTTTTGTCATTTTAATGAGCCTGTCTTTGATTTCTAGTTAGATTGAGTTTTTAATAAAATTATTTGCAGTTTATATTTTTCTCTTCCATGAATTATTTTTCTATACCTTCTCTAATTTTTCTGAGGTGTCAATGAAAATAAAAAAGGGACTTGAATTATGATGTGTGACCATAATGCACCAATAAAAGCATATTAAAAAATAAAAAGGAACTTGCAATTTTGCTTTTTTTTATTATGCCTTTATTGGCGCATTATAGTCTCACATCATAATGTAAATCATGTTGACAGTGACGTACATGCACATAGTACTTGGTAGCCCCCTGCATCCCCATTTCCTCCCTTCCCAATACAGAGTACTGGGATTGATTGGGATTTTCACATATGTACACATAGTTGATGGTAGTATTTCCAATAATGAACCTTAGTCTTTCCCCTCCCCTTCCCTTATACTACTTTCCCAGCTCCAGTGATATTTCTCCTCCATTACCTGGAGTCCCTATGGTATCCCAATTACTCCCTAGCTTGCACATTAGAGAAAATATATGCCCCTTCACTTACTGTGTCTGACTAATCTCACTTAACATAATGTTGTCCAGGTCTTTCCATTTCTTGCAAATAACATAATTTTGTACCTCTTTATTGCTGAGTAGAATTCCATTGAGTTTATATCCCATAATTTTGTAATCCACTCATCTGTTGATGGTCACTTAGGTTGTTTCTATAATTTGGCTATTGTGAATTGTGCTGCTATGAACACAGGTATGCATGTATTACTGTAGTTCTCTGATTTCGGCCCCTTTGGAAAGATACTCAGGAGTGGTATAGCCAGATCATATGGTAGACTCATTCCATTTTCTGAGGAATCTCCACACTGATCTCCATAGTGGCTGAACTAGTTTTCATTCCCACCAACAGTGTCACTGAGAAAGAAATCCAGACAACAATCTCATTCACAATAACCTCAAAACTGATAAAATACCTAGGAATAAACCTAACCAAGGAAGTAAAAGACTTCTACAATGAAAATTATAAAATACTAAAGAAATAAATTGAAGAAGATATCAGGAGATGGAAAGATCTCCCTTTCTCTTGGATAGGCAGAATAAATATAACCATTCTACCAAAAGTGATTTACAGAGTCAATGCAATCCCTATCAAAATACCAATGTCATTATTCACAGACCTAGAAAATCAGTTATAAACTTCATATGGAGAAACAAAAGACTCAGAATAGCCAAAGCAATTCTCAGCAATAAGAACCATGTAAGAGGCATCACAATTCCTGACTTCAAATTATACTACAGAGCTATAGTAATAAAAACAGTATGATATTGGCACAAAAACAGATACATAGACCAATGGAACAGAATAGAAGATATAGAAACAAACCCACATAGTTATAGCCAATTGATTTTTTGACCAAGGTGCCAGACACATACATTAGAGGAAAGACAGCTTTTTCAACAAATGGTGTTGGGAAAACTGGTTATCTGTTTGTAGAAAAATGGGACTTGCAATTTTTTATGCTGTCTCTTACAGTTTTGGTCAGGATAGCAAATTGAGCCACAGCTTGCAGGCTAACTACTATTAGCATTACTCAGTGACACAGGAGTGGGATAAGAGTTCCTCCTTGCTCCCTTGTTTTCTGGTTCTTTCTCCTTGAAACTGTTGTGCAAGCCTCTGTACCTGTTCTATAAATATTACCAGAAAAAGTCCTCTGGCCAGTTTTCCCCTAGGTTGGAATGCTCAAGAGATGGTCACACCCACATAGTTGTCCCAATCATGCAGCCCCAGTTTAATTCCCAAGCAAGCAGCCTCTGCATTTATATGCCCATCTGTGAGGTGGAGAAAATTGTGTAGTCCTGAGGAGTGAGTGAGGTTGCATGACAATAGCTCTGGGTGGATGTGTGTCGCCATGTTGCTTACTGGCAGCCAGCAGAGCCCCAGAGAGGGATGCTCTACCCACTGTCACAGACTCTTGATGTTCCCAGCACCCCTTCACCCCCGATCTCAAAGGCTCTGCTGAGCCTGTGTTGATGCAACCTTGTCAACACCCATTATTAAATGAGGCTCTTACACATTTTCAGTCATGGTCTGTCTCCCTACCTCTGAGAGGTGCTTTCAATTGTCTTCTCACTTCTCTTCTGACTGCTTCCAATTTGTTCTTTCTCCCCATGGAGACGTGTTAGATTTCTCCCTCCAGATTGTCAACCTCCTGAGAGTAACCTGAATTCAAAACAAATCTGATGATAGGGGAAGAGAAATTATGGCAACCCCCAAGACCTGAATCAAGTTCACATTAGGCAAGGATGATTAGGAAACTGTGACTCAAAAATACAACTGAATGAACAAACAGGTCAGATGAAAAAAGTCAGAAGGCATCTCAGCTGACCATGCATAAGCAATATGGTATCCATGGGTCGAGTTCCCAAGCACCCTGCAAATGGCATTGCCGCTTGCTGAACACCTCACCCAGGGACAGGGAGTCCTCTTCCCCTCTTACCTCCTCACAGATCTCATCTTTGACTCCAAAGCCTGCGCCTTCTCTCTACATCACTCCACTGCTGGGAAAGAGGGAGAAAAAGGGCAAAAGCTTTTTTCTGGTGGGGTTTTCCAATTATATAGAAATAATTTTACAGCCATTAGCATCTTATCCAGAAGGAAAGGACACATGCATACACCTGAGACCTCAGTTTTGGACTCTCTGGGCACTTTTATTTCCTATTCACATAGATCAAATTTAAAATTGATGCTGTAAACTGAGTATGGTGTTTGGGCTGGGGGTGGGAGGTGAAAAAGGACTCAATAGTCTAAGCTGTAACACATTTGAGGCGTTGAGGGGAGTCTTGGGGATTTTCTCAGGCCAGTTAGTGTTTTGGAACATGAAAATAAGTATTGTGAATCCCTAAATAGAAATATTCATTCATTCATCAAATATTCATTGTTCTCGGCAGACAGAACAATCTTAACATGATTAAATGGATGTATGTATGTGTGATGAATGAGCAATGCTCTCTACATTGTGAACACTCAAAACTGGTTCATTTGTTTTAGGCAAGTGAGGACCCTTAGACTGACGGGCATCCTGGAGTCTTGGCACAAAGACAGACACACCATTTTGGTAGTTGAGCAAAAGGTTGGCCAGCTGCTTTGATAGCTTCTCAGCAGGCCACCGTTAGAGTTTGAGGTCTGGGACTTCTCCTCAGTGTTCCCTTTGGGGGACATTTGCTCTTCCTACTTAAGAAGGTCCCACTTTAGTTCACCATAGAGGAACTATAGGGATAGCAGGACCTGCCCAGGGTCTCTCTCCTAAACCCTCTTGGGTATTAAGTGGCAGAACCACTACCTTAAAATAATTGGAAACAGCTTATCTACAGCAAGAACGGTTACTCTTAGCACTCATTTTCCAGTGTTGTGACACAGGTAACATTCAAATAACTTGTAGATGATGGGGAGGCTGGTTCCATCACTCACAGCAGAATCCGGAATCAGAATCCTGTGCAACACAGGCCTCTGGGTTCTGCAGCTATTGGATGAGTCTCCTGATGTCACTGGTCTCAGTTTGCCAGGACCCTTCAACAGCCCCCTTCTCTGTGCAGGTTTCAGTCCCTAACTGATGTGTGTATAAGTGAAAAGGAATCTTTGGCTGGGAGTGACTATAGCCTCGGCAGACCTGCAATGTGCCCAGCATCCTTGACAGGACTCCTGTGTGCACTTTGAGAATAATAGTCATCCTTGTATGTCCAACCTCAAACAAGGCAGCTGTGCTTGGGAAAAGAAGACAACTGGAAGCCAGATCCCCTGAATTCTCTCCCATTTACTCACAATTTGATCTGGGGCAAGTCACAGAGATTCACCTTCTTATATTCATCTATAAAATCAACCATGTAGTGTCTACCTCTGTGAATTAAGAGAATTCAATGAAAGCATGCCAATAAGAATTCCATTCAAACTATAAGAAGTTGTATAAGAGATAGGAATTATTATTTTTGTTAATGTCAGTTTCTGTTGACATTATACATCTATGTATAATGCCTAAGAGTTTGAAATACAGCTGGTGCTTATCAAATTCCTTTCACCTGTCACTTGAACTTTTGAACATATTCTTAGCCAGTTGCAGTAATTCTCAACTTTGGCTGCATACTGGAATCACCTAAGGGATTTTTAAGAATACTGATGTCTGAATCTCATTCCACCAGATAGCACTGTAACTAGTCATTGAGGATGGGGTGATGTCCAGATATTACAATTTTAAAAACTCACTAAGTGATTCTAGTGTGAGGTCAAGTTTGAAGCCCACTTGAGCCTTGATACTCAAAATGTAGAGCCCAGACCAATGGCAATACCCTGGCCCAAGAACATGCTGAAAGCGAAGACTCAGCCTGTCGTGGTGGCACACACCTGTAATCCCAGTACTTGGGAGGCTGAGACAGGAGGATTGCAGGTTTGAGGACATCTTCAGCAAGTAGTGAGACTCTCGTTAACCTAGCTAGACCCTGTTTCCAAATAAGAAATAAAATTGGTCTGAGGGTGTAGCTCAGAGGTAGAATGCCCCTGGACTCAATTCCTAGTGACACACACACACACACACACACACACACACACACACACACACACACAAGTGAAGACTCTCCTCTCCCATCCTAGAATCTGAATCTACATTTAAATGGGCTCCCCAGGTGATGAATAAGTACATTTAAGCTCAAAAAGCGCTGTGCAAGTCTATGGAGTTGGAAACATTTTCCAGATGGCTAGGTCATCTTGTGCCTGTTTGACCTTTGGCCTTTAGATTCTCCTGAGTGACGCTGGACCTGTCAATATAGCTCTGATTTGGAAGACTGCTGGGATGTTAAAATGGGTCTGGAGTGCAGGGATTAGAGTCTGTTCTGGGACTCAGCCGGGCTTCCAAGGGTTCTCCCATTGATCTCCAGTTCACAGTCAGTAATTCATGCTTGGGGCCTCCTTAGAAGGGAATGATCTGGGCACTCAAGAAACCTCACCTTCTTTGAGAGCTTTCCCATTGAATTCCCTGTGTTTCTAGGACCAAAGCAGAAGGTGCCTTTCTAAGTTCCCTTAGGTAAAGGTCAGTCCAGGATTTACCTTAGAAAAGGAAGATAAACATCTGTTGGGTTTCTGGGTCATATTACTCCTTTCCCCAAAAGAGATGACACATCTGAGAAGCTTGGAGGTAGATGGATGTGTGAAACAAAGATATTATGCTTAATGGGAAAGCTTCCCAGAGTAAACTGTGAGATGTCTATAATGTGAATCAAGGTCTTGTGGATGCTCAAGTGGAAATATTCATTCTTTCATTTATTCATTAAATCTTCATCTTACAAAGATGCAGATGGCTTGGCCTCTGATATCTAGACTATTCCTCTTTTGTTGATGAGAAGAAGTCACTTCATTTAGGTCTGTGCTTAAATGTCACCCTGTCAAAGAGGTTACGTCTCTGACCATCTGTATAAATCATACTCTCCAAGACCTCTTTTTCCTTCTCAACCCTGCCTTATTTTTATCCATTAGTACTTAGATGACAAGCTGCACATTGTCTGACACCCACTATGGAATGTAAAATGCACAAAGGTAAGGACTTTGTACCTCAGCTCCGTGATCAGGGTCTGGCTCGGTAGATATTCAATAGTATGTGTTGAAAGATGATTTATTGAACAGAAGGGGAAGAAGGAGAAGGGAAATAGTGCTTATTGTGAACTTATAAACTGGGTCTAATACAGTTGCTTTACATATGCTTTTTACTTAATTCTTATAACATTATTATGTTATAGAGAAATGGACTAGAAAGTTAGTAAAAATTGACCAAAATCACAAAAGTATAAAATAGCAGAGCATGAAGTAGGATTTGAACCTATACTTCCTTGGTTCTAAATGGCATGTTCCTTCCACTACACCAAGAAAGAGGTGAAAGGGATAGCTTCATGTTTGTAAGCAGCGCCAATTTATTAAAGGACAAGTGACCTTACACCCTGGGTTTTCTCCCACACTTGCAAGGTTAAATTGTACAACTGGACTAATCACATGCGGAGCCTAAGTGACTAGTGGGATTAAATGGACAAATGCTTAGCATTTACCTGGAATTTAATAAATGCTGGATGGATAGATGGAGAGAAAAGGAAAAAGCAAGACATTATAATTGCATTTCCTAAATTGGAAATATATTTCTTCTTAAAATTAAGTTGAAACAAACATTTTTAAAACATGTACAATAATAAAGAGGTTGAATTTATCAGATCCAGGAACCTGTGTGTTACATTTGCTTAATCCCACTAAAATATTGGATGTGTTAGTCAGCTTTTTGTTGCTGTGATAAAACACCTGAGACAATTGACTTCAAAGGATAAATGTTTATTTTGACCCAAAGTTTCAGAAGCCTCAGTCCATGGTTGCTTGGTCCTGTCACTTCGGGTCCATGGAGAGGCAGAATGCCATGGTGGAAAATGTCAGGTGGCACAAAGCGCTGGCCTCATGGTAGCCATGAAGCAAGGAGAGGGGAAGGGGCTGGGATCTCAATGTCCCCCTCAAGGGCATGCTTTCAATGACACAGCTTTTTTTTCACTAGGTCTTGCTTGCTACTGTTTCCACCACCTCCCAATAGCATCACAGGCTGGCCACCAATTTTTTAGCATGTGAGTCTTTGAGGGAGGTCCTCCAGACTCAAACTCTAACAGTGGGCAAAACAGATTTCTTTAAACTTTGGGACTCTCATTTCCAACTATACACACACAGGCAAGAACTTGCAGGCACTATAAGGCTGACCCTGCAATCTGAACCTATTTAGCACTGGCAAACGCCCCAACAGTTGCCTTTCCAAACCCCAAGGCGAAATGAAGTTGCTGGAGTCAAGTAAGTCTACAGATGGAGTGATGTGGGAATACTGGGCAGAGAATAGCAACACACACAGGACTCGGGTATTTTTTCCAACTGCTCACTGCCCAAAGATGGCACTCTCCAAACACGCACCTGCTCCATTCTGAAAACCCAGATGAGGTCAGGCTTATTTTGGTTTGGCTTTGGGAACAAATCCTCATGTGGAGCCCAGGCTGTCCCAAGAGAGGCTCAATCTTTTTTTTTTTTTTTGTACTGGAGATAAAATACAGAGACATTCTACATCTGAACTAATCCCCAGCCCTTTTTATTTTTTATTTTGAGAAAGGGTCTTGCTGCTGGGCGTGGTGGTGCATGCTTGTAATCTTAGTACTTGGGAGGCTGATCTTCCAATCCAGGTTCACAGTCAGCCTCAGCTACTTAGTGAGGCACTCTTCAACTTAGTGAGACCCTTTTCAAAATAAAGAATAAAAAGTAGGGCCGGGGATGTAGCTAGGAGGTAGAATGCCTGTGGGTTCAAACCCCAGTTCGTTAAAAAGAAAAGAAAAGAAAAGAAAAAGGGTCTTACTAAGTTGCTGAGGTTGACCTCAAACTTGCAATCCTCCTGTTCTAGCCTCCAAAGCACTGGGATTACCTCACCAGGTGAGGCTCACTTTTAAACTCTAGTTCTTTATAAAGCCCCAACGCCCTGGAGCTATTGGATGAGTGTTTGCTGGGCACTTTTAAAAAATGCAACTGATGCTTGGAGTGAGATGGTGAATGAACAAGAAGTTCTATCATAAGAACATGAGTCAAGTTGAATGTAGTTAAAAGTTTTCTTCCCTGTGTTTAACTAATAAGGAAATAAAGATTTTACAAAATGGAAAACACACTATTGACTCATAAGTTTTTAGAACATTGGAACCTTCTCACAACTCTTACCTGAAAATCTACAAATAATACACAAGTCCAAATAGGATTCTGAGTCATCGTGCTCCCGAGGTAGACCTCTCCCCCAAACTATACATTTTTAAAAAGGGATACAAGATACTATGAAAGTCATCATTATGGGAATGTGATAAAAGTTATAACATAAAGCAGTAAAATCAAAGCTAAGACATAAATTCTACTTTATAATCACAAGACACTTCTTTAAAAATCAGCAGCCCTGCTTCTTGCAGTCTGTGCTTTACTCTCTGGTGTGCAGTGTTTTTATGTGATTATCAGTTTAGCCTTAGTGCATCTCTGAAATGACTTGCTCGACCTAGAAAGCCAGCCGCCTGCAGTATGAGCATGTCTGAGACTTCATGCCTCTGAGATTTCCCTAGTTTACAAACTGAATGCCTTAGGCCAACATTATCCAGATAAGCTGTTTCTGTTTTGACAGCCATGCAGGAAGATGGCCAGTGCTCCATCTTGGTTTGTGGTGGGCTGGGCAGGCCAGAGCAGCTTCTGCATGCCCCAGGTGCCTGGTTCCAGGAGCTCCCTCCTGCTGCCAGGTGCTCTGAGCCAGGCAGACCTCTCCTCTCCATCTGCTGTGGACTCAGTGGCCCAGGCGAGCCAACAGGTCACCCTTCCATGTTCATCTGCCTCTGCCTCACACCCCTACACACAGCCACTCAGATCGGGGTATCATACTGTTTATTAGCTTGACAACAAACCCCCAACTGCTCCATGAATGAAATTAGAGTATTCCTGGACTCAGGAAAAAGTGAATTCAATAAATAAATGGCAAGCAGCATAGCACCTAACAGAGTAAGGAGCCCAGGCTTCAGGGTTAGACCCTCCTGAGTTAAGAGATTTTTTGCCTAGTTGTACGGTTACAAGCAGTCACTTAACTCCTCTAGGATTGAGGGTCTTTTCTGTAAAATATAAACCACAATATGTACCTTCCTCATGGGTTATATGACACGTGTAAATATGACACATGTAAATGACAGGCACACCTTGGTGCTCAGTCAAGGGCTTCTCTTGGACTCATCATGGATGAGAGCTCTAGAAAGCTCCAGTTCTCCAGGCAAGCTAGACATCCACGGCATTTGTTGTCATTAGGTCATGCTTTCACAATAAATACTCGTAGACATTTCAGAAAGTTCAGCCAAGCAGCAACAGGCACTTTCGCTTTTCAGTGTGCACTGTGGGAGAGAAAAGTAAAAGATTTCTTTATCCAGTCATTATATTACATTTGTGTCCACCCCTCCCCGCTTTTAATAAATGAAGAGACCAACCTATGGAAGGTTAGTTTAAAAAGGGATGATCTCTCTCTCTGGCCCCAGAAAGACACTAAATCCAGTGTGAGACTCCTTTCGCTGGAGAAGGGCATGTCAAGGTTTGTGCTGCCAGACTGCATTTATACTGCCTCCTGGGCACAGAACTCTGCTGAAAAAAAACATTAGAAAAGGGCATGGATTTGCCACGATGTCTGTCAAACCCATTTTTAATATTTATTTATTTATTTATTTATTTATTTATTTATTGTGTTTGTGGTGCTGAGGATGGAACTTAAAGCCTTGCTCATGATAAGCAAATGCTCTACCACTGAGCTCTACCCTGAGCCCAAAATATCATTTTAGGTTTTTATTTTATCTTATTTTTTGGTGCTGGGAATAAAACACATTCTTTAAAAAATCCCATACAATGATAGTTAGTATAAAATGAAAAATCAAAACAAAAACTCTGGCTTCCAGGGACAGACTTCCTCATTCTGCCAGTTGGACATCATAAAATACTACGCAATACAATATTGTGGTTGTATGTTAGAGACTGTGTAGAGCAGAGGTCCTCACTCAGCATATAGACCCAGGGCCAGCCACACTGTATCACCTGGGACCTGGTCAGAAATGCCTAGTATTGGGTTCTGTCCAAGACCTGCTGAATCTGAGACTCTGGGGCAGGCCTGGCGATTTGCATTGTTACCAGCCGTCCCTCCAGGAAATGCTGATGTGAGTTCATGTTCGAGAAGCACAGGCTTAGCATGATGGGGTTTCCTGATAGGGTAGTTATAGGGAATAAAATGTTCACTAAAAACTTGTATACATGTTACTCCTGCAAGAATTAGATCTGTTTTTTTATTAGAAAATTGAAGATCAGAGAAGTTGTGATCCGCTCAGTCTCATGGCTGATGAGCAGTAGAGCCAGGATTTGGGCCTTGGTCCCTCTGAGACCCCGGTGGAGGAGTAGAATGTGCTGGTGAGCTCATGGGCTCTGGATATACAGTGTTGGGAACCCCAACGGGGTTGGTGAAGTGCTGTGTGGCCCTGGGCAAGTTGGTTAAGCTCTATACCTCTATTTCCTCATCAGCAAACCTCCACCCCAGGAGAACTTTGTGAAAAGTCAGGCAGATGATCCATGTAAAGTAGTTGGAGCTGCTCTAGAAAACACACAATAAATGTTACTTTTATCATTGCAGTTTTACAGCCTCCGAGGCTGGTGGGGTACAGTGACAGCCCCTGGGTCTCTTCCATGGAGTTGGAAAAAGTGATAGTCCCAAGTCAATAAAACAATCGACAACCTCCCTCTCCTCCAAGTCTCTTTCAAGGGCCACCCACTCCAGCCCCAAAAAGCCCCAGTATTTGCTTGATTCTCATCAAATAGCTATTCTCTTCCCTGGACCAGTCTCTGCAGGGACACATCACGTGCCAACAGCCAGCTATACATAGCCCAGGCCCAATTCGAGGGCAGCCAAAAGTGACAGGAGATTACTGGAGATAAGCGTCAGCTCTCTGGTTTCAGGAGAGGGCACACAGTTGTTGAATAGTTTGACATGTTGCCAGATGGTATCAGGGACAGTGGGTAAAAACAGCCTTTTGGCTCTTGGCTTTCATGGAAAGGGCAGGATTGCAACCAGGGTACTTTTAATGACTGGCCTGAGGGATGTTCACGTTGAGCAGAGATCTCTGATGTTGCTACTCAGTTCTTGATTTGTTTTTTAAAAGATTTTCAACTCTGAAGAAAGTAGTCCCCCTTCCTTTAGTAAGGGGACCCCTCCTTTTTCTTTTTGGCCCCATATCTCTCCCACCTCACCTCTAACCATGAGGGAATTGGGCTTTCTCCTCCACAAAGGTAGTTCTTGGGAAATGGTACAAGTGGAACTTTCTTCCCATCTCCCAATGGCTTAGGGCTGATGAATCCTACCGAGGGCTTGGACTTGGAGACATACATAGGTATATTGGATGTGTTGTCCTGTGAGGCCCAGGGGACAGTCACGCAGCACAGGGAGCATGTCCTTCTTGCCTCTCTGTGAGATCCCCCCTCCTTTCATGGGCAAACTTCTTGAACGAGTAGCCACACCTGCTGCAGCCTGTCCTTGCCACCCACTTGACTGTCTAGTGCCCAGTACTTTGGCTTTAGTCCCAGCTTTTCCCTACAAGGTCACCCATGGCTTACCAGTTCTGAAAGGAGAGACCTCAAGGGAGGTCTCAGCCCCCTTTGAATCTCTGTGACATTTGACACTACCACCCACTCCTCCGTGACCTTGAAGTCAATGTGGTGAGGTGCTCCTTTCCCTTCTCTCTGTCCCCCAAGGCAGTCTCCTCTCCATGAACTTGCCTACACCATGGCCAGCTCTTGGTCCTGTAGATTTCTCATTTATTTGACTCTCAAAGATGTCACCCACCCTCATGCCTCCACCTCTCACTTCCCAGCTCTATTAGCCCCCCCCCCACACCAGCCTTAGGCAGGTGGACTTCCACAATAATGAACTCACTGCAGCTGAGTCCATGCTAAGAAGCTGGCTCCTGGTCCTGTCATGCCCTCCTGATGTCACTGTTGGTCCTTTACTTCATTCCCTGGCTGGAGACACTGGAATCATCTTGCCTCCGGCTCCCTTCTGTTCTACCCAACTTCTCTCTTCATAGCCAAGGATGAGTTACCAGGTCTGACTGGTTCCCAGCTTCTAGATTCACCTGCACAAGTTAATTCTCACTGCCCCGCCTTAGTCTGAGTTTTTTTCCCACTCAGATCACGGTTTCAGCTTCCCAGCTAGCTGCCTTCCTTCCACTCTCCTTTCTCCCTGCCTGGCCTGTACCCTCAAATCCACTCTCTTCCAATTCAAATCAGTTGCATTAACCTTTTACTCAAACAACTCCCAAGTCATACCTTCCAACCCTGATATTCAAAGTCCTTCTCATTCTTTTTCCAACATGCCTTGGACACAGGACTGCATTCAGCTGCTCCAGCTATACTCTTCTCATGTTGAGTTACTTCACTCAGGTAAGCCAGCCTATTCTGCCACTCCCTCTGTACATTCCCACCTCCAAACCTTTGCTTATGCCATTTCTTCTTCCTGGGATGTCCTTGTTGTCCTCTCTGCTCATCTACCCATTTTCCTCTCTTAAGGTCTTGCTGACCTCCCCTCTTCTAAACAGCCTTCTCATTCATTCATTCATGCACCTAAGGCACTATTTTTGTTGTTGTTGTTGTTGTCATTGAAATCTACTTTGCTGTGGTACCATGCTAGGTGCCAGAGAGAGCAAGAAGAGGCAGACAGACATGGATGTACAACTTACAGGCTATAACACGGGAAGCTCATAATCAACAATCGTGAAAGTTAATGGGTACTTATAACTGAGAAAGAACTGCAAAGGAAAAGCCCAGGGCATTTGATCAAGGGTAAAAAGAGCAGCCAATTGAGGATGGGAGCTAGGGAGTGCCCTTTGAGGAGCTGGTGTTTCAGTGTGGACTTCAAAGGTGGTAGGAGTTGGTAAAGAAATGGGCAAAGTCTTCTAGATAGAGCAAAGAGCAGATATAAAAGCAGAACATGTTTTTGTGACTTTGTGTGAGTTTAGAACAAGTCGTTCCCTGCAGGCAGCTGAGCTGGTGACCAGGCCTAGGATTTGGGAGCACTGCTGAATGGTATGATCTTGTGTAAAGACCTGAGGCAGGACAGAGCTGTATGTTTTACGGAGTTAAAGAAGAATGCAGTATGATGCAGAATGTCCCCCAGTAAGGCTGGCGCAGCACAGAAACCAAAACAGGTGGGGACTTGCTGACCATGCTAGGGATTTTAGATCCAGCTTGAGTGCATAGAAAAGAAATCTGCAGTACTCTTCATAGCCCATTAGTCTCTGTGTGATTTGACTTCCCTGCTCATGACCTCTCTCTTTTCAAGTCTCCATGGTCCTTATTTTCTGTCCTTGTGCTTAAGTTCCTCCCTTACTAGATCACAAGGTTCTTGAAGTTGACATGTGTCTTACTGATTTTTGTTTTGTAGGTCTCCAATTAATGATTTTTCTTTTCTTTCCATTCTGATACTTTAGGCTTTGGTATTTCTGAATTGGCACAAGATCCAAAACCCTATCCAGCTGTCATCATACTAAGAAGGAAATCTAACATTTATTAAGCACTTACTGCATGTCAAGAACAGTGCCAGGCTCTTCACATGTATTATCTCTGTTACTCTCCAAAACAGCCCTGTGAAATCAATATTGCTATTGTCTACAACAAACAGTAGAGTCACAGCTCAGGCTTGTGACCGAGTCAGGAATCCAGGTCTCTGATACTAAGCCCTGTACCCTTAACCACTGAAATTAATACCCATGAGCCATTCATGTAAAGATTACACTATTGGACCTTACCATTATAGATGTAGCACTGGAGCAATAAATACTACAGAAAACAATAGATGAGAGAGTGAGGGTATACTATAAACATCCAATTCTTTACTAGTAAATTATGCAAATTATCTATGTCAAACTTTTTAAAAAGTTCTTTTTGTATTCAAAAGAATGATCCAATGGCAAAACAAATCCTAATGATTCAGGAAGGAATGAACAGGGAGCCATGACCAGGGGCTTCACATAACCAACCAAGAGACAGACCCAATCTCTAAGACAGACTGACAGTAGGCAAGGCTGAGAAGTAACCCACCAACCAAACACAACCAGCAGATAAATGGTTGCACTTTTTTTTTTTTTTTTTTTTTTTTTGCAGTCCTGGGGATTGAACTCAGAGGCATTCTACCTCCGAGCTACACCCCCAGCCCTATTTTTTATTCTTTATTTTGAAACCGAGTCTCACTGAGATGTGGAGGGCCTCACTAGGTAGCTGAGGCTGGCCGCGAACCCGGATCCTCCAGTCTCAGCCTCCCAAATGCTGGGATTACAAGCGTGCGCCACCACACCCGGCTAAATGGTTGCAATTTAACAAAAGAAAATTGCAATCATATCTGAAGAGTATTCTAGGTTTCTAAGCATTTAGGAAATATTGATTCTACCTTTTTTCCTCTTCATATATGAGGAGTAACTCTTAGTCACTGTATTTGGTGACAATTGCTTCTTACCCCTTTGATGCACAAGTCTCTTGAACTTATGAATATTAGGACCAACTCCTCCATTCATCCACAAGTATGCTGAGTATCTCAAAGGAACTGTACAAGATACAAAAGCACAAAACAGAGTCTTACTCCTAAGAAAGGAACAAGTTACAAGTTAAACTAATATCCAACGTTAATGATTACAGAATAAGTACCAGAGTGCTGTCCCTTTGATGGACTTCTGCAACTGCAGAAAGGAGAATTGGCTGAAAGATGTCTAGAGCTATATTTTGCCACTGAAGCTAGCCAGGGCTGGCAGTGACCCGAAAGAATACACTGTGAGACTAGGCTACAGGAGAAAAGAGAAGTGAGCTGGGGACTTAAGGCTGGAGTAGGGTAAAGCTGAGGTTGAGCCAAGTGTGAGCGGCAGATGTGCAGTGTTCTGCCTGCCCTACCAGCCCAGCAGGGACTCCTGGTCACATCAGGTCAGCCCAGAAGGCTCCAGGCCTTTACCACAACCATTCCCCTGACTCCATCTCCCAGTGCTCTTAGGTTGCTACCAGCTCTGGATGCCTTTGTTTAGGCCCCTGAGGGGTGCTAGTTAGGGTTGACAGGGCTCAGATGGAAAGACTTTGGGCTCAGTCAGGGAGAAGAGGTGAGAGTGACCTGGGATGCTGCAGGGATTGCACATCAGGGTGCAGAGAAGGAGGGGGGCAGGTCTCAGCTAATGTGGCTTCCTGGCCCACCTCGAATTGCCTACTCAGTCTACCCATCAATGGCACAGGACAGAGACTGGTTGTGCTTAGTTAACCAGGAAATCAGGAAAACAGAACTGAGTTCATCTGAAATAGCACCTCCCACTCATATATTCTTAAAACTCACATGTAACTAGTCAATACGGTAACTAGAAGGCTGTGCTCTGCATACCTGGGAGAGGCACACTTTTGCATTTCCTAAAAACAAACAAAAGGTGGTGGCATATGCCTAACAGAGATCAGAGGTAAATTCTCTGTTTTATTCTTAGAATTAGTTTATTTTCTTTCTTGTTTGTTATTCGTATTATTATTAACACTATCCCCCTACCCCAAGGTAAAGAAACCCAAAGAGCCAGTACAGACACATAATTAGAAGAACACAATGCCCAATCACTTTTGGATGAACCAGCAACAATTTATGGCTATATTTTCTAGAATGTGGTTTGAGATCTGATGCATCAGACTCATGGGGTGTGGTAGTGTGGTTTATAAAAATGTAGATTCCTGAGCCTCACCCCAGTTCTATTTTTTACTCTCTGATGTTGAGGCCCAGGAAACCCCATTTTAACCAGTGCCCAAATTGATTCTTCTGCACACTGAAATTTAAGAACCACTGCCAGAGGCCTATGCTCTAGAAATAGGGAAACATTATATCACAAAGCCTTTATGTCTCATCATTATTGACTTGATAGACGAGGGAACATTTAAGATTTTGACAGCACTAAACAGGACAGAGTAGCTTACCTTGAAAAGCATAAAACACATTAAAAATGACCTTGTCTGATAGATTTAATGCAATAGACTAAAGCTAAGTGACTTTGCAGAGACTGGCCTGTTTAGGCATGGCAGGAAAGCTCACAATGAGTCATAATATAAACACTGACGGTGATGCCTTTCATCCTAAGCCTTCGCTAGTCCTCGCCAAGATACAGGAAAGAAGAGAATAGTTCATGTGGGACAGGGATGCCATTTTTTACCTGGCTTCAGTTCTCCCTCCACCCAGTCAAGAAGGCACTCCGCAGAGCAGTTTTCTGTGTGTCCTTAACCATAGGGGAGGAGGAATATTAGGAACCAGAGAGAAAGAAAGAGAATGGGGATCAAATGATAAGGTGAGAGAAGGATGCATGAACAGGCAAGGGAAGACCTCAGGAAGTTATAACAGGAAAGGAAATCCAGGGGAGATGGTGCTGGCTGAAGATGAAAGAAGACAGGACTGAAGAGGGAAATGAAAGACGTGCCATAGAACAGAAAGTAGAGGGACTTAAAAAGAAGTGAGTTGTAGAGCCAAGTAGGCCCAGAGTCAATCTACTGAAAAGAAAGATATCCTGAGAGTGATTAGAACAAACAACAGAACTGTAAAGTTTATAACAGAACTAACTTAATGGGGAAATAGACAAATCTCTAAGATTGAGAAGACAAGAAGAAACAAAGTAAGGGAATAGGGAACTCATTCAAAATGGTCCTAGAAGTTCTCACCAGTGCAATAAATAAATAAATAAATAAATAAATAAATAAATAAATAAATAAATAAAAAGGCATACAAACTGGAAGGGAAGAAATTATTTGCAGGTTGCATGATTGGTTACATAGGACATCCCAAAGAATGGCGCATGCTTGTAATCCCAGCATTTGGGAGGCAGAGACCGGGGGATCCGGGTTCGCGACCAGCCTCAGCTACCTAGTGAGGCATTCTGCAACTTAGTGAGAACCTGTTTCAAAATAAAGAATAAAAAATATAGGGCTGGGGGTATAGCTCAGAGGTAGAATGCCCCTGAGTTCAATCCCCAGTACTACAAAAAAAAAGAAAGAAAGAATTTACATAAAATGAAAACTTATAAACAATAAGTGAGTTCAGCAAAGTTACAGGACAAAGAGAAAAAAATCATATACCAATATATTAGCAATAAACACATGGACACTAAAATGAAATATATGATAGCATTTATGATCACCAAAATAATTTAAATATTTAGATATAAACCTAACAAAATGCAATGCTGATGAAATAAGTCAAAGAAGATCAAATAAATGAAGAGATATACCATGTTTATGAATTGGAAGATTCAGCATAGTAATATATCATTCTTCCCAAGTTGATATACAGACTTAATGCACTTCCTATCAAAATTCTAGTAAGATTTTTTTTGCAGATATAAACAAGATTATTTTGAAATTTATATGGAAAAGCAGAAGAACTAGTGTAGTTGAAGAAATTTAGAAAAGGAATGAAGTGGGAAACAACAGTTTACCTGTTTTCAAGATGTATTATATAGTGATTGTAATCCAGACTGTGTGGTATTGGCACAGACACATGGATCAATGAAACAAAATGAAGAAACCAGAAATAGACCCACACAAATGTGCCACCTGACTTTTTTTTATATAAAGGTGCCAAGGTGGATGAAAGATGATCATCAATAAATGATGCTGGAGAAGTTGGTATCTATTGGCAGAAAAAGGAAAAAGAACCTCAACCTGTTTCACACTTTACACAAAATTTAATCAAAATGAGCTATGGGCTTATATGTAAAATGTAAAATTATGAAATACTACTATTAGGGGGGAAAAATCCCTAACTACTTTTAGAAAAAAAAATGGGAGAAAATTTCAAAATCTAGGACTAGGTCAAGAGTAGACTTAGCATCAAAATCCCTAATAAATTGGAATTTATCAAATTAAAATTTTTTTGTTCCATGGAAGTTCCTGGTTAAGAATATAAAAAGACAAATTACAGAGTGGGAGAAAATATTTGTAAATCATATAACCAAAAAGAAAAAAAAGAAGAAAAGAACTAAAATTAAAGTACTCTAGTAACATGGCAAAAAAAAGACATGAATAGGTATTTCATAGAAGAGAGCATACACATGGAAACATGTTAAAGATCATAAGCCATTTGGGAAAATGTAAATTAAAACCACAATAAGTTATCAATACATGCCTATCAGAATAACTAAAAAAATAGTGATACCACCAAATGCTGCCAAAGGATATAGAGAAACTGAATCACTCCTACATGTCTCATGAGAACAAGCTCTCTGGAAGACAGTCTGAGAGTTTCAATAAAAACTAAACACGAAACTACCTTACATCCCAGCAATTATACTTCTAGACTTTTATCCCAGAGAAATTAAGACCAATATTTAACTCAAAAACCTAGACACAAATATTTACATCTGCTTTATTCATAATAGTCAATAACTGGCAACAGCTCAGATGACCTTCAATGAGTGAATGATTCAACAGACGGTGGTGCATCCATACCATGGAATTCTACTCAGCCACGACCTGTCGATACATGCAGCAGTCTGGATGAATCTCCAGATAATTATGCTGAGTGAGAAGAGTCAATCCCTGGAGCTTACAGGCTATATGATTGCACTTACATAACATTCTTGAAATGACGAAATTACAGAAATGGAAAACAGATTAGTTAGTGGTTTCCAGACGCTAACAAGGGAACGTATCAGTGGATATGACTATAAAGAACAACAGAAAAAAAATATACAAGGGCTCTGTCTGTGTTATTTGCTACAACCTCATGTTAGTGGGTTTTTTTGTTTTTTTAAAGTTTAATCTTTAAAAAGTAATATTAGGGCTGGTAATATAGCTCAGTGAATGCATGAGGTTTTGGGTTCCATCCCCAGCACTGCAAAAATATAAAAATTTAAAAAAAGTAGATTAGTATTTCACAATCTTTCTGGTAATTCCTCACCCTATTTCAATTTCAAACCCCCTTTCAGCCCAATGATAAGAATTAGTCAACTAAAAGTCTCCCTGCCTCTGCATATGTAAGTTTCAGGGAGCTTAGCACAATGCCAGTCTGGCTCTTGGTGTGACCTCCTGTGCTGGTGCTCAACCAGAGTTGTTTCGACCATCTCTAATGCTACTGAATCCTCCTGGCCTTCGGGACTCACCCACTTCCACACCTCCCACTGCCAGACACTCTCTAGATGGTCTTCTCAATGTGCAGCAGTGAAGCTCCAGAGGCCATCAAGTTTACTCACCAGATATGCCATTCCACTCCACAATCCAAGGAGTAGGGGGACTTCAGGGCTAAGATTGGATATGTGTGTCGAGGGGGGTGGCACTCCAAGGCTAAGCTTGGATACTAGGCATGGGGGACTCCAGGGCTAAGCTTACATATTGGAAGCAGGGGACTCTGGGGGTAAGCTTGGATACTAGGGAGTACTCCAAGGCTGAGCTTGGATACTGGACATGGGGGACTCCAGGGCTAAGCTTGTATGTGTGTGTGGAAGGGGCACTCCAAGACTAAGCTTGGATACTAGGGGAGGCGCCAGAGCTAAGCTTGGATTCTGGGGGTCTCTAGGGCTAAGCTTAGATATTGGAGGGGGAGGATTCTGGGAGTCAGCTTGGAAACTAGGAAGTACTCTAAGGCTGAGCTTGGATATTGGTGAGAGGACTCCAGGGCTAAGCTTGGATACTGCAGAGCTTGGGGGGAAATCCAAGGCTAAGCTTGGATACTGTGGGGGACTCCAGGGCTAAGCTTAGATACTGGGGGGAGGGACTCCAGGACTAAGCACTTGAATACTGAGGGGACATCAGGACCACGCTTGGATACTGGGGGCACAAGCCTCCTTCATTCAAGGTCCTCTTGTGTCCTCAGCCCAGGTAGGTTCATTTGGCAGCTGGGGAAGGGCTCAGGTCCCCTTGACAATTATCCAGGAGTGCGCAAATACTCTGTTTTTCTTTCTGATTCTCCTTTCTTCCAATCTGAATCTTCTCTACCCTAAGGGCAGAAAAGGTTATGTGCCAATGGTTACATTATTCCAACTCTGTTATCTTTGTTCTGTTCCTCCATCTCCTCTATCTTTGTTTCTCAGCATTTTGCTGACTCATCCTCCTGAGGGAGAAGCATGAACCCCTTCCCTGCTGCTCCTATTGGTCACAGAGTAGCAGAAAGCATGGAGGAAAACCGTCCTGTCCAGGCATCAAAGTATCATCCTATAATGTTTTCTACTACCTTTCTGCCCTTACCCCACTTATCCTCTTATCTGTCCCTTCAGCTTGTGGCCCAGGTCCTGGAGCATAAAGATATAGGCTTTGTGATGGTGGATGCCAAGAAAGAAGCCAAGCTTGCCAAGAAACTGGGTAAGTGTGATTTTTAAAATATATTAGGAAGAATATATATATATATATATATATATATATATATATATATATCTTTTTGTAAAAAAAAAAAGTACAGTTGCATTTTTTCTTGCATACTAATGGAACTATTTTTAAGTACATTTAAAATAATCTTGCATGCCTTAGTCCTGGGTTGGGGAAGAGTCTCATGAAAGTAAATTTATGCCTGAATTGAATGGTGTCACATTAATCAGTTAATATATCTTTGAGCCGGGCACAATGGCACATGCCTGTAATCCCAGTATTTGGGAGGCTGAGACAGGAGGGTTGCAGGTTCAAGGTCAGCCTATGCAACTTAGCAAGACCCTGTTTCAAAATAAAAAAAAGGGGCTAAGCATGTGGCTTGGAGATAGAATGCCTGAGTACACACACACACACACACACACACACACACACACACATTACTATCTATCTACCATCTATCATCTCTCTCTCTTTGTATCAGAATGCCTGAGTACACACACACACACACACACACACACACACACACACACACACACACATCACTATCTATCTATCATCTATCATCTCTCTTTGTATCAGTACCATGAGAGAGTTTCTTCCTGGAAAAACCTATGTGAAAGACTCAACCTCTGTTTCCAGCTACAGAAGCATCTGAGAGTCCAACCCTCTGTCTCAGCAGTGGGAACCTCCCTGAGAGCGCTAAAAATCTCTTCTTCCATATCTATTGTTTCCTTTCCTCTTGGCTCAAGCAGCCTACAAAAGATAACATTAATGGTGACTCCAAGATCCCAGGAGTTTCTAAATCTCAGGCTAAACCCCAGCTGGACTTTATCACCAAGGACAAGGAGGATAATTTAGAGGAGGTACAGTTAAGTGACTACAACACGGAAGCTGTAATCTCTCATGTCAATATGTTATGCTTAAGTGCAAATGTCCTTTAAGATTCTTACTCTGCAATCCCAGAGAGAGGTTACAGGTAACTCCTTGGTTTCCAAACACCCACACACATGCATTGACCATGTGGCTTTTTCTGCATGGCCAGTGAAGAATGGCTATTAAAAAATAGCAGGAGGTTATAAAACAGGACCTTTGAAGAAAGGTTAATTGGATTTGGAGTAGTCAGCACAGAAAGGAAAAAAAAAAAAAGCTTTGTAGTGGTTCAATAAATACCTTCAGGTACATGAAAGTTCATTATCCTAGAAAATTACAAACAACCATTTTCTATTTTACTTTCTAGAAAACTAGCCTTTTAAAAAAGATTTAAATTATAGGAGACTACTTAGGATAGACACAACAATTCATGCATCTCAAATGGCAATGACTTATTAAGACTGTCTGGGATGTCTCTTTCCCTGGAAATGCATTAAGGAATATTTTTCTTTCTCTGAGTATGGGAAAAATATATTGAATTCCTTTCCTAGAGTCAAAACCATTTAATGAGTTCTACATTCTCCCCCAGCTCCCTATTGAATCTTAGTCTTCTCCTTTCCCGATGTTATAGTGAGTATGTTATATTTGAAAGAATTTTCAATAAATTTAGTTAGCAGAAAATGTTAGTGTTCTAGCAATCTGCAAGTTTAGGGAGGACAAGCTGGGCAAAAGTTTATAAGAATGGACCAGCAAAGGACATGGTGGGGCTTGGTATATCTAAATGAACTTTTCTGCAAGCTCAGCTTGTAGGACTGGGGATGTAGCTCAGTGGTAGAGCATTTGCCTAGTGTATGTGAAGCCTTGGGTTTGATCATCAGCATTGCAATAAATAAATATTTTAAAACCAAGCTCAGCTTGAAGGAATTGAGGCAGTTTCCTTCTCTTTGATCCTTGTAGTCTATAGGACGTCGTTGTAATGTCCCTTCCAATCTCATCCCCTCTTCCATTTATCCTAATTTAGCTCCATCTGGCTGTGTCTGAATTAGTGTAATTGCCTCCTTATTTTGCTCAAGACAAAACCCAACAGCAGGACACTGACTGGTATTCCCTATGGCACCATTCTAAATCAGCCATTGCTAGATTCAAGGATACCAGACACTAGCCGGGTATGGTGGCTCACACCTGTAATTTCAATACTTGGGAGGCTGAGACAGGAGGATCCCAGATTTGAAGCTAGCCTCAGCAACTTAGTGAGACTCTCTTTCACCAAGAAGGAGGAGGAGAAGAAAGAGGAGGAGGAGGAGGAGGAAGAGGAAAGAAATGGGGCTTTGGGTATAGCTCAGAGGTAGAATGCCCCCGGGTTCAATCCTGGCACATTGCTCCTTTTGATTTGTGAGCAGCAGCTCCCTGGTGTGCAAAGGACTCCTCAGATGCATTGGGACAGCAGGCAGCAATCCAGTCTTCCGGCCCCTGGACATTCTGCAAGAAGAGTTCTCTTGGAGAAAGCACTTCTCCAGCTAACAGAATATTTGAAAAACAATCTAAGGAGTGAAGGATGTCATTCAGTTGGAATAAATGGCAGCCTCAGCTTTTACCATTCCAGGATTTGAGAAGAAGGATACAGTTTTCCTGCAAGCATTTGTTAAAGTGCACAATATGACATCAGAGGTACTGGAGGGTAGCCAAGAAGAAAATGCAGAGCCTGCATATGCTTAATCTATCAGCTAACTGGGTAAAGAAGGGTGTGTGTGATTCAACTAGAATAGGAGTGCAAGGTATTCACTCTGACCTCATGCATTTATGGGATGCTGATTGATGGGTCCGGGTTCTGTGTGAAGTGCTAGGATACCAAGAAGACAGTGACCCCACCTTCAGAGAACCCACTGTTAAGAGTGAGTACCTGCAGACAGAGCAGAGGGAAGATCAATAATGGCATGAGCCCAGTGAGATTGGAGTGACCTCTTTATGAAAACCGAGTCCTAAGCTGAGACCTGAAGCAGCTAAGGGAGATGGGGCAGAGGTGGCACCAGGGAGGTCACTGCAGGCTTGGGGACCAAGGAAAGTGTGAGTGTAAATAATCACACTGTGTGGTTCTCTCTTTACACATCATTTCATATCAGCATGTGGAAACTGAGGAGCAGTTCTCAAAGGGTTTAGGTAGAGGAGATTAGGAGAGGGACGTGAACACCCGATTGAGGACACAGCAGTGGACATTAAAGCTTTCTGAAAAGAAAAAGCCAGCAGCAGTTTTGAAAAACTAAAGTAGTGGTGGGGTGGAGCTTAGGTTTTTCTTTTAAGATAAACCCAAGTGGAATTGTTACTTCTGGGTTATTTCCAATGAAACGCGACTTTGTTTTGAGGGGACTGGTACTTAGGTTAATGCTAGCTACACTGATACTGACCTCACTGTCACTCAGGGACCTCAGCCAACATGATGGCCCTCCTACATCAGAATGACCTTGTCCTTGGGTCTCTTTGTTTCTTCCAGGTTTTGATGAAGAAGGAAGCCTGTATGTTCTTAAGGGTGATCGCACAATTGAGTTTGATGGAGAGTTTGCAGCTGATGTCTTGGTGGAGTTTCTTTTGGACGTAAGAATTTATGTTCAGTGGTCCTTCATGAAGCTGTCTGGGCTCAAACATAGGAGGAGGGAAAACCAGAAGTAAGAACACAGACACTGGAGACTGTGATTAGAAAGGTTTCTCAGGCACCACAAAAAAGCTAAGATGTACTTATATCAGAGTTATCTACTTTTACTGGGAAGCTGGCGCTTAAGTTACCCTAGAAACTGTTTTTTTTTTTTAATTTTATTTTTTAGAAACTGTTTATTAGTGACCAAAGCATCATAAATCAGGATCATGTAATAGTTACATGCTGATTCTCTTACCAGCCAGACACTGATATCCACTGGAATCCCCTTGGCTTTGCTCCAGTGCTGCCGAGGAGGAGCTGAGGAGAGGGGAAGAGAAAGGTACCCAATTAATTAAAGAGAGAAAAGCAACCAATCGGTTGCATTTCCCTGATTTATCCTCAGAGCAGCATCGAGGAGAGGCAGAGAGGGATAAAAGATCCAATCTCATACCCATTCCCAGGTCTGGAGGTTTCACACCCTCACACTCATGTGCTCAAACAGGAAAATACACTATAGAAATATATTCTGTCCACCGTTAAATTCACAATGTCAGTACCAACTGTGAAGCTAAATGCTAAGGAACACATGTTCTGCAAGCTAAAGGACCTACTGTTGAACGTTGAATGCTTGTGCTGACCACTCCTTGTCTACTGTCTGGCACCCATAGTCTATTGCTTTCTCTCTGTAGTCTCAAAAAGCAAAAAGAAGGTCAGAAGAAATGAGTTGAAGCCCACCTCCTCCCAGAAAAGTGCCCAGTCCATTCTTGGCCATCTCAGTGATCTGGGAGCAATTCTTTCCCACACCTGTAAGGCCTAAAAAAATTGAAGGAAGCAACATAATGCCATGGTGCTGCCTCAACTGTATCAGCAAGGAGGAAGCTTGGAAATGTTTCAAACAACACTCTAACTGACTGACATAGGTAGAAAATCAGAGTGACGGTAGACTTTAGACTTGATCCAATCAGGGCTCCTGCTCTGTAAATCACAGATAATTCTGATTTCAGTATGTGGCTTTTTTCTCCAAACTGATTATTCCCAAGTTAGTTACAAGATGACCAGAACAGGAGCTGATGCATGGTTTTCTCACCCATATCCAATAAAGGGGAAAAACACCAAATCTGGCTGCCCAGTGTCCTCTTAAGAAGAAATACTTTCCCAGAACCTGCAGTAAATCTATCCTCATCAGGCCAGAATGGGCCACAAGCCCATTCCTGAATCATTAAGTGGCAAAAGAAGTTATGGAATCAACCCAAGAGCCCATCAACTGATGAATGGATAAGGAAAGTGCAGTACATCTACACAATAAAGTACTATCCAGCTTAAAAAAAGAAATTTTGTCATTCATGACAACACAGATGGCATTGGAGAATGTATGCTAAGTAAGATGAGCCAGGCACAGAAAGACAAATGTTGCATGTTCTTGCTCATATGTGAAACCCCAAACTAGTAACCTAAAAAAGAAGCAGAGGGTAGATTGATGGTTACCAGAGACTGGGATGGGGCAGGAAAATGGAAAGGTAATGATCAAGTGATACACACCTCAATCAAATAGAAGGGATAGGTTTTCCCCCTTTTGAGATGCGCTGCAGAACATGGTGAATAAGTAAATAATAACATTTTGTGCATTTCAAAATCACCAAGAAATAAATTTAAAATTATCTCATCATAAAAAGTGATTACTTAGCCAGGCATGGTGGCCCACGCTTATAATCCCAGTACTTGGGAGGCTGAGACAGGAGGATCACAGGTTCATGGCCAGCCTCAGGAATTTAGTGAGGCCCTCCGAAATTTAGAGAGACCTTGTTTCAAAATAAGAAGTTAAAATAAGGCTGAGGGTGTAGCTCAGAGGTAGAATGCCATGGGCTCAACCTCCAGCCACACACATACACACACAAGTGATTACTTGAGGTAATGCATATTTTAATTAGCTTGATTTAGTTATTTCACATTGTATTAATAATTCATAACATCGTTTTGTGTCCCAGAAGCATATGCAATTATGATTTGTCAGTTCAATTAAAAGTAAAAAAAAAAAAATTAAAAATTGGCAAGAGGAAAAGAATTGCCCCAGACCAATCACCTTACTCCTTGAGCTAGGACCGATTCCCCTTAGAGCATCGCTATTGTGTCTACTAGGTAGGGTGGGATGAATGCTTCCAGCCCCAACCACAAAGTCTGCTTCTAGTCCCCTCCAAAGCATGCTACTTCCACAATGGGGAGAGAAAAGAGTTCTTATCTGAGTATATTTATGTGCACGTGTGTGGCATTTCAGCTAATTGAAGACCCAGTGGAGATCATCAATAGCAAACTGGAAGTCCAGGCCTTTGAACGCATCGAAGACCAGATCAAACTCCTTGGCTTTTTCAAGAGTGAAGACTCAGAATGTAAGTTATCAACCCCCGCCTGTCAGTCTAAAGACAGATTTCTGGCAAAGGATGTTAGATTATCCCAGCATCTCTTGATGGAAGAATAGAGGTTAGGATCCTTCCTGTTCCCTGTGCAGTGAGACAGAGCAGAAATGGTGCAAAACAAGTAGCAGTATTGAAAGAACAGTAAGGTGGGGCCAGGTTCTCTGGCTGTGAAGTGGTGTGTGCATGTACATGTGTGCGTGTGTATGTGTGTGCAAAACAAGTAGCAGGACTGAAAGTAGGGTGGGGCCAGGTCCTCTGGCCTTGAAGAGGGGTGTGTGTGTGTGTGTGTGAGCGTGCGTGCGTGTGTGTGCATGTGTTCTTCAGCAGAGAGCCTTTCCTCCACTTTCCTACCTGCTCACCTCCCAGTAAGATTCTCCCTGAAGTGGAATACATAGTAGGTCGTCTCCCATCATGGTGGCTCCCATCTTCACCAGCTGAAGACCTTTATCAGCAACCAGCAAGCATGACAGGAAAATGTGAGTAGGGCTGGTCATTGCAGCTGCTACAAAATATGGAAAATTGATGAGCAAGCCCGCAGCTGACCACCAGGCTGCAGGCCACAGTGTCACACACCCTTGGGCATATTCCCTAGGAAGGCTTTGTGGCTGGGTTTTAGGTGGGCACTGGAATCTATCATAGCATTACCACAGCCCATATGGGGATGAAATGGTAATGGGTGGGAGTCAGAAGAGCACAGGGACCAGGAAGGGCAACAATTTGAGCACATTTTAAAAAACTGCTTCAGAGCCGGGCATGGTGGCACATGCTTGTAATCCTGAGACAGGAGGCTGAGACAGGAGGTTCACAGGTTTCAGAACAGCCTCAACAATTTAGCAAGACCTTCAACAACCTAACAAGACCCTGTTTTAAAATAAAAATTTAAAAAGGGCTGGAGGTATAGGTTGGAGGTAGAACCTCCCTTCCTCGAGGTCAATCTCCAATACCAAAATATATAAATAAAAATTAAAAAAATAAAAACTACTTTAGCAGCCTGGTCCCCAGGAGTTAAGCCTTTTTCTTGGAGAGAAGGAAACGGGAGAGGAGATGGGCACAACTGTGAGAGAATCTGGCAGCATTAATATAAGTAGGAGGTGTGATACAGGCTGCTTCTGACTATTTCTGGAATGCTTAAAATATTTTGAAATTATTTACAAAACTGTCCTTACCCGCAGCATCCTCAGTCACCCATCAACAACCTGCCTGCTTTCTTTCTTCCATGCCCCAACTTAACCCTCTTCTCATTTGCGTCATTAAAACTCCCATTCACAGTGCTTTAAATGGGTGCATTCAGGGACTTTACTAGCCAGGGAGTTGTGCTTCAGTTCTGTGGGTGCTGACTACTCCAGGAAGCTTCTCCTTTCTCCTCTTCACATAGTTCCCTTTTATTTCTCTTTCCTGTTCAGTCCCTGCCTCTCAATTTATTTTCATCCTTAAGCTTCTCTCTCCTCCTCCGTTAAACTCAGAGTGTTGGTGAGGAGGGAGCCACCGAGATCAGCATGAAGAGCACCTCCCGGGTACCTTTCTTCCTCTGCTCTAAGCTAATCATCGTGACAGCTCCATTTCATTGGCACATACTGTAGATCAGGGCGGGTGCACTAGGAGCTTTGTATGGAGAACTGCATCCTCACAACCAGCTTGAGAGGCAGTTGCCATCGTTGTCTGCATTTTAGTGATGATTGAAAGGGCGGAACATACAGGTTTAATGAAGTCACCCAGCATCACACAGCTAGTAAATAGGAGAGACATGATTAAAATGTCAGGAATCTGACATTAGAGGTCACATAACTACTGGGCTACACTTTCAAGATTTTCAGAAACTGTCAGGTCATGGCACACATAAAATGTGATAATGCTTGAAGGCATAACATGAGAGTAATCTGGAAGGAATTTGGGCTCAGTTAAAAAAAAGTTTACTATGTCTATATGATATAACAATAAAATAGAAAATATATTACAACTGCAACACATACATGTCATATATTAATATTCCATTGTAATTTTTTTCCGGATAAAATATTTTTAGACTTTGAATGAGACTATTGAGCTTGCTTCCAAGAATAAAGCTTTTTTGGTATTAGATGTTATGCTTGAAATAGCAACATGCAGTTCCCTATCAAGATTTTAATTGAAGATCTCTTCAAATTCTTTATCATCACCAGTCACAAGAAACTTGCTTGCCCATGTGAATAGTGGAAAATGAATGGACATAATTCAGATAATTGAATCTCTAAATTGTACTGCAAGAGCATGAGTATCTTCCCAATTTGACAGCTATACCTTTTTTGTTGTTGTTGTTATTGGCAAATGTAGTATTCATATTTCTTGTGCTAATTTGATTGGATTGAAAATCCAATTAAATCTTTCCATATCATATTCTATATTTCAAAATAATAATGAAGCCTACCCTTAGGAACACATAGACATTGCTTTTCTGGTGTTAATAATTCTTAAAATCTAAATAACAAAATTACTAATGGGCCATTTTAACTTCCTTTGATAAGTGGAATTTTTGCCTTGAAATTGATAAACGTTGTCAGTACAGTATATATTTCACATGATCCTTGCAACTTTCAATTAGGTTTACTCTAATGCTCAGCAAGGTCCAGCATTTTTTGAAGTCAATAATCATCCCCCCAAATATTTCCAAAGTGAGTATAATTCACAACCTAGTTTTAAATTCACTTCTTAGCTGATAAACTCTTAATAAAACTCTCCTTGGACAGTTAATCTATGTTAGTGTGAAAGTTGATCTAAAATCTTTACACCTCCTCATCTTCAGCTGCACCATCAGTGCACAAGCTGGCCAGTATTTCCAAAATCTGTTGTAATGCGTTCATTCTATATCTTCGAATGTTTCATCCCCAACAACTTGGTTTACTTCTTTTTTGTAAGACAGATGATGTTATTTTAAGCATTTCTCTTCAAGATATCTAACTGGTGCTATTAACTGCACCCAGTTGCTGAAGTCTAACATACTAATATCCAGTGTGAAAAACTCTGGGATATGGAAGCCATGAGAAAATGCTAAGATAAATCTTAGGTGACAGGGCCAGATATCCTGGGAAACAACTGCTGTTTGGACACTGATCCAGGCCATTCTTTCCATCAGAGTACGAGTTTACAGAGGTGGCAAGAGATTCATGAGGAATGTTGCGGAAATGGGGGCTTATGATGGTGCCCACTGCTGCTAAGTACGGCTCTAGCCATCCCACTTCCTCTCCTTTTCTCTCCTTATTCCTCAAATTTTCTCACCTGGTCTCCCCCTCTACCCAATCTTCTAACTCAATTATCAGGCTACACAGTATCTTTTCCGACTATCCATAATTTTATGGGATGAGTGTGGATGAGCTAGTGGATGAGTGTGTAGATACTAGTGTATGTGTAGATTTGCAGCCTCTTCTCTCTCTCTCTCTCTCTCTCTCTCTCTCTCTCTCTCTCTCTCTCTCTGTTGTTGTCACTGCTGTTACAGCAACTACACAATTCTCTAAAGTGTCCTTAGGACTTTTGAGGTCAGTGTCTTTGTCTGACTCATCTTGGTATCCCCTGAGATGGCCTTATTTTAAAAATGTTTTTGATAACATCTTTGAAAATTCTGCATGGTTCCAGAATTCTAGTTGAAGCTTCTATTTCTGATGGTTAAGGGATATGGAATTTCATCAAACGGAAGAAATTGAATCTTGTTAAGAATAAATCATAGATGCGAGGACTCTCAGGATTATGGAATTACTATTATGCTATTACCAGCACCCACATATCTAAGGCTTGAATATGGATATCTTGACCAAGTACCTGCCTGGGTGTACCAAGGTCCAGCCTCCCCATACTCATGTGGGTGCATGCCTATCGCAACCAATTCAAACTTGTTTGGGGCCAGAATCAAGCATAGGCTTGGTTAAATTCAAACAATTATCTCAAAAGATTAGGGGGAGAAAATAGAAAACTTAAAGAAAAAAGGAAAGAAAACTACAATTCACCAACAGGGGTATGCCTGCTCAGGAGCTTAAAATACTTCTGTAATTTCATCTTGATTGAAGTTATTTCACACAGAAAGGTGAATTTCCTTCTTATTAGGGCTCAGTCATACTGCAAAATACACTTTCTATATAGGGCAGAATTATAACTACAGTGAGTATGAGTGGAAAGACATTTTCTTTTGGTTTAGGATTTTACAATTCTTTTTATCTTCCTGTCCTCTCTCACTTTTCCGTTTTCTGCTTTCCTTCTACAAACTTCTTAAAAGCATGGTGAACAAGTCTTCTCTCAGCCAATGGAATGCCAGTTAATTTAAACTCCTCAGGGAAACTATGGTTTTAAATTAGTACTCAATAATTAGCTGCCTAAATAATACCTACTACATAATTATCCAATCGAGATTAACTGGCTTTCCAGTTTCTCTAAACAATTAAAAAAGAGAAGTCTAAGCCCAGGATGGTGGTGCACACTTGTAATCCCAGTACTTGGGAGGCTAAAACAGGAGGATTGAAGGTTCACAGCCAGTCTCTGCTACTTAGTAAGGCTCTCCGGCTGGGAGTGTATCTTGGAGGTAGAATGTCTCTGGGTTCAATCCCCAGTACCACACCCACACAAAAAAGAGAGAAGTCTGGGGCTAGGGATACAGCTCAATGGTAGAGTGTGTGCCTAGCACGTACAAGACCATGGGTGGGATGCTTCACATTAGAAAAAAAAAAGTCTGCAGTATGTCTCTTGAAAATGTTTTTCTTTTACATTTTACTCCTAGATTACAAAGCTTTTGAGGAGGCAGCTGAACACTTCCAGCCATACATCAAGTTTTTTGCCACCTTCGACAAAGGGGTGAGTACCTATGAAATCCCAACTTGAACACTTTGGTAGGCTAGAAGAATTAAAGACTGAACTTTCTACCACTTTTTCTTTTCTTTGAGCAACAGTAACCATCCTCCTTTGCCTCTCTCTCTCCAAAAGTGTTAGAAGTATGGCTCACAACTGAGTGAGAGATATCAAAGACCATTAATTCTGAGTATGTAAGCGTTATTTCTAAAAATATCCAACAAAGAGTGCTGGCCTACCCTTTATTTCCAATATACTAAGAATGGCAAGCATGTGAGCCCAGAGTGTGCAGGGCCACTGAGCGACTCTTTCCTTTCCCTTCCTGGGGTTGCAAACTTCCCCTTCTACTGGGTTAGTATGGGAATGGAATGGAGAGGAACTTTGGCAGCATGAAGCCCTGCTGCTTTAGAAAGTTACCTTCAGGAGGTGTTGTCAGTGCAGTTTTCTATAATCTAATAGTTCTTATTATATGATGTGTATTTTTATAAGCCAAAGAAAAGCAGAGATCAAGAAGTCTTGAATCATCAGGTAACTTGTTTGGGGTCTACTTCAGTCTGGGTACTCTATTCTGACTCCTGTAACTGGTAAGATGGCCACTAATCATTGAATGCTTTCATGTGTTGGGCACAGTTTGATATAAAGTCAGTTCTCGGTGGGTTCTGCATTCAAGGATTCAACCAACCTTGGGTGGAAATGATTTTTAAAAATTGTGTTTGTTTGGACTGAACCTGTATAGACTTTTTTCTTGTCATTGTCCTCTAAATAACACAGTAACGTCTATTTCTATAGCATTTGTATTTTATTAAGTATTATGAGTAATATAACGATGACTTAAAGTATATGAAGAATGTGTGCAGGGTTTATGCAAATGCTATGCCATTCATTCTATATAAAGGACTTGAGCATCTACAGATTTTGGTATTGGAGATCCTGGAACCAATCCCTCTCAGATACTTAGGGATGACTATATTGCATCTCTATCCCTTTAAACAACTTTGAAAGGTAAGGAATCTCACTTTCAGATGAGAAGATAACTTAGAAAGTTTAAGTGGTATCTAAGGTTTCCAGTGAATTAATGGTAATTCTGAGGCCCAAATTTAGGACAATCTGTGGCCCAAACCTGTGCCCTCTTCTGTACCATGACATTAAATAGAAGACCCTATAACTACCCTTGCGATGCAAGGTGCACAAGCACACACCACATGGCTACCCACGTAACATATGCACTTGACACCCACATACACATATACCCCAACCCATACAGCATATACAGATAACACATACACCCCAACTGAAAACCATCTTATCATATTTGCTATATCAAATAAATCCAAAATAAACTTAGTCCTTAATCAAATGCAAATAAAAGTCAATCACAGAGGTCCTGAGGAATAAGGCAGTTGTTACGCAGAGCCCATGGGCCTTTACTCTCTGATGAGTTCAAGTGTTCTGGACCAATAAGGGAGGCCAGCAGATGGTGGAGCAGGGAAGGGACACAAAGAAGAGATCACATCCAAGTCATATATATTTACTGAGTCACTTTTGTGGATATGGTCACTGTCTTCAAGCCCATACTCCAGAAGCAAGGACAATAATCTACACAATATAATCTAGACTTGAAGTGAGCTTATTCTGATTGGTTGGATTTTAGAGTTGAAAGAGATCTTCAACAGGAACATCAAAATAGTAGTAACTATAATTTGTCAAGTACATGGGTTGGAAAAGAATTTCCAAGACAAAGAGTAGAGTGACAGACAGGTTTATTTAGGAAAGCAAAAAATATACATTCAAAGAAGAATGTAGGCTATTTCCAAAATGAGAGAGACAGAGAGATGGAGAGGGGGAGAGACACCTCTGGGGGAGTCTAGCTCTTCTTTTATAGGAAACTTTGTAAATGGTGAGCATGAGAGGTATGTGGGTGGCACCAATGAGCTAGATTCCTTTCCCGGTGAAGCATAGAGCAGGGATCTTCTCAGAGTCTAGGTCTTCTCAGAATCTTTGAACTGACAGTTACTTGGATAGCACTTGGACTAGACCCATGTAACTGGAGTTTGAACAATGTCTCTAGACTTCTCTTTTGCTTTCTTTTCTTTCTTTTGTGGTATGGTGGAGGAGGGGTGTTGAACTTAGGGACATTCTACCTCTGAGCCACATCTCAAGTCCTATTTTTAATTTTATTTTGAAACAGGGTCTCACTAAGTTGCTGAGGCCTGTGAGTTGTTGAGGCTGATCTCAAATCTGCAATTTTCTTGTCTCAGTCTCCCAAGTACTGGGATTACAAGCATGCACCTGGCTTTCTGGATTTCCTTTTTTTAGTGTGTGTGTGTATGTGTATGTGTTACCGGGGATTGAAACAGGAACATTCTACTTCTGAGCTATACTTCCAGCCCTTCTTATTTTTTGTTTTGAAATAAGGTCTTGCTAAGTTGCTGAGGGCCTCTCTAAATTGCTAGTTTTGAATCTGCAATCCTCCTGTATCAGCCTCTCAGTAGTGGGATTACAGACATGCACCACCAGACCCAGCTTCTGAACTTCTTTTGAACAGTCTAAAATACATTATATAAATCAAGAGTAGTGGTGGTGATTCATGTCGGTAATCCCAGTTCTTGGGAGTCTGAGACAGGAGGATCACAGATTTGTGGCTAACCTCAGCAAATTAATAAGGCCCTCTGACACTTAATGAGACCCTGTTTCAAAATAAAAAATAACAAAATAGTGCTGGGAGTGTGGCTAAGAAGCAGAATTCCCCTGAATTCAATACACACACACACACACACACACACACACACACACACACACACAAAATAAATAAATAAAACATTACATAACATAACAAAATATATATGCACCAAATAACTAGACTTATAGTACTCTGTGTCACTTAAAACATTTACTGGATCTTTTAAGAAATCAGGGAGGAAAACAGGCCTGCAGAGTGAAGGGGAGGGTAATCATGGAGTTTTTAGATTTAAAGCTACAGTCCCCCTTTCCTTCCCTGCTTGTCTCATTTCCACATATTCCTTTTATTTCTCCGATTCTACCTCATTTCCCTCGACCCACCTTGATACATGGTGCACAGTTTCCCTTTTCCCATGCCTAGGCAAAGTATCACATTTACAATGTGCCAGGCTCTGTGATAGGAGCTTTAGGTAGTTTTTCTCATCTCCTTCTTTCCACAGGCCTGTAAGAGAGGAATTAGTATTCTCATTCTACAGAGGGTGAAACCCAGGCACCAAGAGATCAAGCGATTTGCTCACAGTCACATAGTTAGCCAATAGTGAAGCTGGATTTAGTCTCAGGACAGCTTAGTTTTAGAATCAATGCTCCAGAGAAAGAAGCAACATAAGC
>PVLC010013889.1:0-15519 GCA_004027655.1 Graphiurus murinus
TGCCTCACTAGGTAGCTGAGGCTGGTCTCGAACCCGGATCCTCCGGTCTCAGCCTCAGTACTAGATTTTTTTCGTCTGCTTTTTTTTTTTTTTTTGCGGTACTGGGGATTGAACTCAGGGGCATTCTACCTCCGAGCTACACCCCCAGTCCTATTTTTTATTCTTTTTTTTTTTTTTTTTGCGGTACTGGGGATTGAACTCAGGGGCATTCTACCTCCGAGCTATACCCCCAGCCCTATTTTTTATTCTTTTATTTTGAAACCAAGTGTCACTAAGTTGCGGAGTACCTCACTAGGTAGCTGAGCCTGGCCGCGAACCCGGATCCTCCAGTCTCAGCCTCCCGAATGCTGGGATTACAAGCGTGCGCCACCACGCCCGGCTTCCTCTGCGTTTTAAAATGGAACTTTTTGTGTGTGTTTTTGTGATTCCGGGGATTGGACTCAGCAGTGTTCTACCTCTGAGCTGCACCCCTGCCCTATTTTTGTTTATTTTATTTATTTTTTTGTGGCACTGGGGAATGAACCCAGGGACTTTGTACCTCCGAGCCACACCCCCAGCTCTATTTTTTATTCTTTATTTTGGAATAGGGTCTCACTAAATTGTAGAGGGCCTCACTAAGTAGCTGAGGCTGGCCAGGAACCTGAGATCCTCCTGTCTTAGCTTCCCAAGTACTGGGATTACAAGCGTGTGTCACCATGCCCGGCTATTTTTTTTTTTTTTTTTTTTTTTTTGTGGTACTGGGGATGGAACCTAGGGCATTGTACCTCCGAGCTACAGCCCCAGCCCTATTTTTTTATTCTTTATTTTGAAACAGGGCCTCACTAAGTTGCAGAGGGCCTCACTAAGCAGCTGAGGCTGGCCAGTCTCAGCCTTCCAAATGCTGGGATTACAAGCGTGCGCCACCAAGCCTGGCCCTATTTTTTATTTTGAAACAGGGCCTCATTAATACGCATAGGGCCTCATCAAATTGTTGAGGCTGGGCTCAAACCTGTAGTCCTCCTGTTTTAACCTCCCAAGTACTGGGATTACAGAGTGTGACACCATGCTCAGCAAATGGAACGTTTTTAATGTTACAAGAAATATCAAGTTACATATGTGGGAAGTAAATATCAAAAGGGCAAAAATACTAAACATTTTAATGAACTTGGGCCTTGTGTTTCCTCAGTTTGCTTATTTCTTTTTCTTTTCTTGGTATAGGGGATTGAATCCATGGGCATTCTTCCTTTGAGCTACACCTCCAGCCCTGTTTTTTATTTTGAAACCATCTTGCTATGTTGCTGAGGGGTCTCACTAAGTCATTATGGCTGGTCTCAAACCTGCAATCCTCCTGTCTCAGCCTCACAAATACTGGGATTACAGGCATATACCGCCTCACCCGGCTTCAGTTTGCTTATTTCTCTAAACGAGATTAATAAACCGGGCATGGTGGCACACCCAGAGGTAGAATACCCTGAGTTCAGTCCTCAGTACCACCCCCCCCACACACACACACTCAGCATTAGATTAGGAATGTATTTTCTCATGTCTGTCCAATAGGAAGGACCATGTTATAAGTTTGAATGAATCCTAAGAAGTTCATGGGTATTATATTTGGTTGCTAAAAATTTCCCAGATTACTGAAATTAAGTCCCTGCCTTGGAAATGTATTATTTTGCTAATCCTTTGCAAACTTTTCCTTTCCTATGTTACTCTTCCCACTGTCTTCATTTTAACAGTGTACTTTGTCCTAAATTCAGTGACTGTTGTCTTCTAGAAATGTGTTAGCAAGTCTCAGCTTCGAGGGTTAGGAGCAGCAGGAGGAAGAAGCCACTTTTATTCTGTCGGGGGCCTCGGACTCCAAAGCTGGGAGCCCCTTTCTCCTTCTGCATCCAACAAGGCCTCTTAGCCCTGAGGCTTCTGGGAGGAAGAGGTGCAGACAGCTCCCTTCCTTGCTGTCCAGTCCTCCTTCCTGTCCCAGCAGGCCCCGGCTTGCTTTACTGTGGGGGAGCAAGTCTGTGTGTCTTGGTACCGCCCAGCTTTGTGCTGGGAGGGAGCGAGGAGTTCATTCTCGACTTCTCATCTTGCGCCAGCACGGCAGCTAAGCTCATTCCTCATGTTGCTGTCCTGGAGGTGGGTGCGTCCCGGCAGCACTGCCTGCGCTGTGCGCTTCCCCTCAGCTCTGGGGACAGCTCTCCAATGATGCTCATGCCTTTAAAGTAACTGCCTAGAACATGAAGGGGGAAAGTGGTCAGGCACCACAGCTCCACATAGCCGATTCGAAGACAAGAAGTGGGATCAGAAAGTCACGTCTGGAGCATGGCTGCCGTCCTGCCTGTGTTCAGAGGATGGAGTCTATCACAGGATCCAGTGTGCTGTGAAAACTGATTCACCCAGATATATGCATAGAATCCTGCTTGTTGGCTTAGTAAAACTATGTTTATGAATATATTTTCTTTATCAAAATTAAAGTTAAGCCAGGTGTGGTGGTGCACATCTGTAATCCTAGTATTTAAGAGGCTGAGACAGAGGATCACAGGTTTGAGGCCGTCTTCAGCAACTTAGTGAGACCTTGTTTCAAAATAAAATAAGATGGGCATGTTGGCACACACCAGTAATCCAGTATTTGGGAGGCGGAGACAGGAGGATCACAGGTTCAAAGCCAGCCTTAGTAACTTAGCAAGACCCTGTTTCAAAATAAAAAATAAGCCAGGCATGGTGATACACACTTGTAATCCAGTACTTGGGAGGCTGAGGTAGGAGAATCACAGGTTTGCAGCCAGCCGTAGCAACTTTGTGAGGCCCTCCACAATTTAGTGAGACCCTGTTTCAAAATAAAAAAAATAAAACAGGGCTGGGGTGTAGCTCTGAGGTAGAATGCCCCTGGGCTCAGTCCCTAGTACCAAAAAAAAAGCTGGGGTTGTAGCTTAGGCTTGCTTAGTGTGTGTGAGACCTTAGGTTCGATCCCCAGCACCACAAAGAAAAAAACCCACAAAATAAAATAGGGCAGGGGATGTAGCTCAGAGGCAGAACACCTTGGGCTTAATCTCCAGTACTACTAATAATTAATTAGTTAATTAAGAATGGCTGGGAGCCGGGCGTGGTGGCGCACGCTTGCAATCCCAGCATTCGGGAGGCTGAGACCGGAGGATCCGGGTTCGCGGCCAGCCTCAGCTACCTAGTGAGGCACTCACAACTTAGTGAGACCCTGTTTCAAAATAAAGAATAAAAATAGGGCTGGGGGTGTAGCTCGGAGGTAGAATGCCCCTGAGTTCAATTCCCAGTACCGCAAAAAAAAAAAAAAAAAAAAAAAAAAAAAAGAATGGCTGGGGATGTAGCTCAGAGATAGAATACCTTTGGATTTAACCTCTGGTCTCCTCCCCCTCCCACTGAAAGCTTTTACTCAAAATTTGGTAAAGAAATATCAGAAAAATGGAAGAAAAGCAAGTGAGTAATATCGTCAATTTATAGAAAATAAAGCCCTGCCTGTGCAGTTGCTGCTTTTCTAGTGGTGTAGAAAGGAACTAGTGCAAGCAGGTGGGTGGCGGCTGAGGGCAGGTGAGCGGTCCCTGGAGAGGGCCACCCACCCCCAGGCTGGGTCCGGGCAGAGCATGAGCCATCAACTTTCATCTTAAGGAAAGGGCTGTGTTCCGCTGATGGCTTATGGAGCATGAGGTGTTTGTTTCGGGACCCTAGGACCCGATGTGAAGGTTACCATTAGCCTGTTTGTCAGTGGAAACGAGCTTGTCACTCGGTGCTGCTGCAACCTGTCGGCAGCACGCCGCCTCCCTCACCCGTGCATGGCAGGTGGGGGCAGGGGGTTGGCTGGTGTGATGGGAGAACAGGTGTGGAATACACTGACTTCCAAGGGGAGCACTTTGTGTTTTTCAATGGTTAGTGAAAATGCTTTCAAGCATCTAATCCACGCTTTGTGGATTTTTTGTATTGTGGTGCCAAGGATCGAACCCAGGGCTCCCAAATGCTGGGCGCACGTTCTACCACTGAGCTTTGTTCCCAGCCCCTCACACTTTGTGTAGTCCCTGTATCCCCTGTCGGGGGATGGAACCCAGAGCCCCAGCATGCTAGGCAGGTGCTCCACCTCCAAGCTACACCCCCAGCCCTATTTTTTTATATTTTGAAATAGAGTTTCACTGTGTTGCAGAGGGTTTCACTAAGTTAATTCAGGCTGGCCATGAACCTGTGAGCCTCTTGTCTCAGCCTCCTAAATACTGGGACTACAGGTGTGCACTGCCACACACCGCTATCTTTTCCTTTTATCTGTAGGACTCACTACTTTGTATGTCATTTACTTGTTCCTTCCATTTACTGTTCCTTTTCTGTCTCTCTCTTTTTTTTTTTTTTGTGGTACTGGGGATTGAACTCAGGGGCATTCTACCTCCGAGCTACACCCCCAGCCCTATTTTTTATTCTTTACTTTGAAACAGGGTCTCACTAAGTTGCGGAGTGCCTCACTAGGTAGCTGAGGCTGGCCGAGAATCCGGATCCTCTGGTCTCAGCCTCCCAAATGCTGGGATTACAAGTGTGTGCCACCACGCCCTGCTCTTTTCTGTCTTAATCTTCTAAAATTGTCAGCTCCTTGTAGATAGGGACTTCTGTTTGCTCACAGGTCTATGCCTGCTGCCTAAAACAGCTCTGGCACATAGTAGATGCTCAAAATATTTCATTTCTGTCATATTTAAGCTGTAAATAGAGGCTTTCTGGTTCCTGTAGATTAGGTTGTGTCATTGTGTTGGTGATAACCAACATTTTGATGTTGTACTGCAATTTGCAAATATATTTCATATATTCTCTCTCTCTCTTTTTTCAGTACTGGGGATTGAACCCATGGGCTTGAGGGTGTAGCACAGAGGTAGTATGGCCCTGGGTTCAACCCCCAGTACTACCACCAAAAAAACAAAAGGATGTATCTAGATAGGATGTTCCTAGTGACTCACAGAAGAAATGGCCTGGGAATTGGCCCTCTCACAGGTGGCTCCGAGCAGAGCAGGGTCTTCATGATGAAGCCTTTGCTGCATTTCGCTGGCTTGTACTTAGGGCACCATTTGCTCCGTTGTGCATATCACTCCATCGTATACTTGGATGTGTTTTTCTTTTTTCTTCCTGTCGCAGCCTTGCAAGTACTGGGGTTACGGGCGTGCGCCACCACTCCCGGCTTGGATGGTTTTTTCTTTGCAGTGCTGGGCCTCATATGTGCGAGGCAAGTGCTCTACCTCCAGCCTTGGGCAATTTTTAACTAAAACATATTTCTGCTTTATGTTGTGAAGGTCACTTGCACAGGCTTTTTGCTTTGCCAAAGGACTCTCAAAGGACAGTGCTGCTTGTGGCTCTCTGGGCACTCGCTGTCTGGGGATCGCTGCCTCTGTCTTGATGGGGAGCCTGAGCAGGAAGATGAGGCAATGGGATTTTATTTTAATAATGACAAAGCAAACGCAAGCAAAGGAACAATGGAGAAAAGAATCTGTCGAGTACTAGTGAAGGCAAAGATGAAGGGAAGCATTTTCAACTCTAAGTCGGTGTTGAAACTAGGCCGGAGCCAGGCCGGCCGACGGGCGGGGGCCAGCTTCCCATGACAGCCGGAGCCTGGAATGAGGGCTTCCTGGTGTGGTGTTGACTCAGCGGCCTCCTGCCCGCTTCCCGCCCTGGCTGCTGGACTTTCACTGCCCAGCCGGAGCCGCCCTGGCTTCTGACTAACTCTGACTAACGGGCTTCCTTTCCAGCCCTCTGGAACCTCACGTTGCGTCCCTTAGAACTTCACGTCTGCCTCTTGTTTTGTAGTTCTGTCATCAGCCCGGGTGGGAAAGTTCATGCTAGCGAGGCTTGCTTGGGTGTTGATCTTCTCCAACCCGTGCCTCGCCTTGTGGTGAGGGGTTCACTGGAGAGCGCTGGAACTCTCTGCAGCCTCTTAGTTATCCAAACAAGTGAACGTTGTTTTGCAATTTGAGCACATTTTCCAGAAACTTTATGATGGATGTTAATCTTCTATAGTCTCAGCAGCTGGAACCGTAGGAACCAGTCTGGCATGGTGTTGGAGCTAAACTCTGGGCTTACTCTCCCCGCACAGGCTGCACAGGAAGTCACCCTTGCCCTGGACACGTGTCCTCATGGGCACTGGGCCATGGCACTTGGCGAGGTGAGCTTGTCCACATCCCTGTCCTTGAGTGCGGTTCTGTCTTTCTCCCCGGGCAGGAGGATCCGCAGGGCACCTGGGTGTGGGTGGGCCGTTGCTGCCTGCCACCAGCTGTGCCCTTTCTCTGCCCTCTGTGGGTGCCTCCCTGGAGCTGCCCTTGGTCCAGCCAGCCTTCATGCTGTCTGGGGCCATTTCCAGTCCATTGTCTCTGGAAGGGACTAGAGCTGTTGACAGGGGAGCACAGTGACATAGAGCAGAGGTGACGCAGTGGCCTTTGGGACCCATTTCTTCATGGTAAATGTGTTGTTTGTACTGCATAGTCTGTAAGACTGTTTCCAATTCTGAATGCATTGATTGTGACCACAAAACTGCTGAGGTTCCGGTACAGTCCAGAGGGAGGCTGACACCTGGAGCCCAGGGGGCGAGGGGACATCCCGCCTGCTTTCCTGTGAGTTGCTGCCCTGGGACATGGCCCTCCTTCCTCTGACCCCTCCCCCAGCCCACTAATCTGATTTGATTTCCTTTCTTGGTTGGTAAACAAGTGGAGATGGGGTTCGGGGGCGTGGGTGGGAGGGTCATTAGTTTCCCATTTCACGGTGATTTTTAGCCAGAGATCCCCCCCCCCCTCCTGCCGCCCCCAGCTCTTCCTGGCAGAGCCTTTCCTGTTTAAAGGGAACTCAGCTCCAGTTTTCCTTACAGTTTAGATCCTGCACTTCTCAGTGGTAACCCTTGATTGATGAATCAGTACCTCTTAGGGCATTAAGTTCAGGGACTTCTGGCTTATGCCTGAGGGATGGGGAGATTAGGAGTGTCCTTTTGATAAAAGTTTAGCTATCTAAAGGCTAAAGCTTTGTATTCACCCTTTTGGCTGGAAGCATCCCAAGATAAGTCAATATATTCTTTTTTTTTTTTTTGGTAGACCCAGTCCTAATTTATTTTTGGTACTGGTAATTGAACCCAGGGGCATTCTTATGTTTCTGAGCTATGCCCCAGCCCTATTTTATTTTGAAACAGGGTCTCACCAAGTTGTTGAGAGCCTAACTTGAACCTGTGACCCTGTCTCAGCCTCCCAAGTACTGGGATTACAAGCCTGCGCCACCATACCAGGCCGGCCAATATATTCTTACCTTAGGAAAAAATGCAAGCGCTCCTCTGGAGAAGAGAACCTCTTTGATGACTTGGCGTTGTTACCTCTTTTTTTTTTTTTTTTTTTCTTTTTTTTGCGGTACTGGGGATTGAACCCAAGGGCATTCTACCTCCGAGCTATACCCCCAGCCCTATATTTTTATTCTTTATTTTGAAACAGGGTCTCACTAAGTTGTGGAGTGCCTCACTAGGTAGCTGAGGCTGGCCGAGAACCTGGATCCTCCAGTCTCAGCCTCCCAAATGCTGGGATTACAAGTGTGCGCCACCACGCCCGGCGCGGCTCATTGTTACCTCTTTGATGGCTTGCCATTGTCAGCCTCGTTCAGTGGGCTCTTCCCTGAGCTCCCTCATCCAGCCAGGTCCTGGGGAGCAGGGGTTAACCAAGCAGGGCAGACGCAGCGAGGAAGATCAGCAGAAAAGGTGGCTTTGGGACAGGGAGGGGGCCTTATGCATATTAAGTAAGTACTCTACCAGTGAGCTATATACCCAGCACCTTTTTTTAAAAAAAAAAAATGAGCAACTCAGTGCTAGAATGCTTGCTTAGCATGTGTGAGGTTCTGGGTTCAATTCCTTATACTGCAACGATAACAATAACGATAGTAATAATAATAATAATAATAATAATAATAATAATAATAATAATAATAATAATAAGCAGCAGCAGCAGCAGCAGCAGCAGCTGGGTATGGTGGTACACGCTGGTAATCCCAGTACTTGGGAGGCTGAGACAGGAGGATCGCAGGTTCTCGGCCGGCCTCAGCTACTTAGTGAGGCCCTCCACAATTTAGTGAGACCCTGTTTCAAAAAAAAAAAAATAGGGCTGGGGCTGTACCTTGGAGGTAGAATGTCCCTGGGTTCAATCCCCAATACCACAAATTACCAGGGATGTTCTACCTCTGATCTACACTCCTAGCCCTATTTTATTTTTTTATTTTGCAACAGGGACTCACTAGGTTACTTGAGGACCTTGCTAAGTTGCTGTGATTGGCCATAAACCTGTGATCCTCCATCTCAAACTCACAAGTACTGAGATTAAAGATGTGCACCATCACAACTGGCACATAAATTTGTTTGTTTTGTGGTGCTGAGAATTGAACTTGGGCATTTTATCTCTGAGCTACATCCTCAGCCCTGTTTTATTTTTTCTGAAACAGGCTCTCTAGCCTGATGAGAATCTCACTACTTGCTGAAGCTGTCCTTAAACCTGCGATCCTCGTGTCTCAGCCTCCCAAGTACTGGGGTTACAGGTGTGTGCCATCACGCCTGGCAAAATTTTTAAAATTTTTGCGATTGAATCTTGCTGAATTGTCCAGTCTGGTCTTGAACTTGGGATGCTCTTGCTCAGCCTTCCGAGTAGCTGGGATCTCAGGTGTGTGTCACCATGCCTGGCCATAACGTCTGTTTTCTAAGAGTGTCTTAGGATAAATCATATAAAAATGAATCCCTCATGGATTTTTGGTTGTTGTGGTTTTGTTTGCATCTGAATGTTTTAAAGAGTGTGTCAAATGGGCATGGTCACGCACACCCAATGGATGTGATTCATAAAATTTCATCAGCAACATTTGTGCTCTGAAAAGCATCCCAGATTAGATTTAGGTGATGAAGTGTCACTGGCAGCCTGAAAAGTGGCTTTAAACAAAGCTGAAGCTCTGCCTCCTCCCCTAGGCCCTGTCCTCAGTTGCTTGGTGGCGTACTGAGGCCACCCTTCTCTCCTTCCCTCTCCCTTCCTTCACAAGCTGGTGGTTCTGAAGTGACTGCTTCTTGAAAGTACAGGACAGTAGTAGCATCCTGTAAGAATGCTGCTTTGGTCTCTTCATCTCAGGCTCTGGAGCACTCACTGATGGTTCCTGATGCCCTTCCCCACCCCATCCCAGCCGGCCATCTCTGGGGCTTTTCCACTTGAGTAAACTGCATTGCTCAAGTTGCTGGGCAGAACTCAAGCCCCCCCAGTGGACCCTGGGCTCAGCCTGGTCCTCCATGGGCGGTCCTAAGCCACCATGGTTGTCTGGTCTCTGCTAGGCTTGCTTTACTCTCCCCACTTGCAGACCTGAACCTCTGCAGCTTGTTTTCCAATTAGCAGCAAATGACCTTCCAGAAAATGTTTTGAAACAGTTTCAAACTTACAGAAAATCTCAAATAACAGGACAAACAGCTCTCTCTAGAGCCCAACTTCTTCTTTTTTTTTTTTTTTTTTTTGTACTAGGGATTGAAACCATTGGCATTCTACTTCTGGTCTATACCCCCAGCCTTTTGAAAGAGGGTCTTGCTAAGTTGCTGAGGCTGGCCTTGAACCTGCAATCTTCCTGTCTCAGCCTCCCAAATACTGAGATTACAGGCATGTTACACTATGCTCAGCTTCTCCTAGCTCCTTGAGAGTAAGTACTTACATGATATTCCCTCTCTCTTGAGCATTGTAGTGTGTTCTTTGTACAAACAGGGATGTCCACATACCTGTAACAGGACCCCACAATCAGGAGTCCGATGCTGATGCTGATGCCGATGCTGATGCTGCAGACCCTGGGAGGGGCTGCCATCTCCTACACTCCCAGTGGCCCCGGATGGGTGCAGAGCTGCAGGCCACGCCACCTGTCTGTCTGCATTGCCTGTGTTCCCTGCGGTGTGCACGGGTCTGCAGTCTTTCTTTGCTTGGCTTTTTGTGACCTTGAGGATGGCTGGCCTTTCACTTTGGAACATGCTCTTCACGATGAGACTCAGGTTATATATCCATTGCAGGAAAACCACAGATTGACATTGAGCTTTCCTCGTTGTGCCCTGTCAGGTGGCTTGCATTTTCACTTTGTCACATTACTGGTGACATTTGGTTGGCCACTTGGTTCAGGTCACTCATCTTTTTCCCCTTTGTAGTTGATAGGTGTTTTGTTGGGATATAGTATGAAACTATAACTATCGATTTCTCACCAGATAGTAAATGTAGTTATTTACTGATAACAGCACAGTCTCCTGGTTTTCTGTGTTATCTGATGGGCGTGATCTGTGACCATCAGAGTTTGGATTTGCCACCCTCCTTATGTAGCAGGATGCTCCAGGCTCACTGGTGCTTTGCCGACCCGGCTCTGGACTTGTGGAGAATGGTGTTTAGAAAGTGAGGCCTGGCATGGGTGTGCTCATGGTTGGGGTGTCACTTTTCAGAGCTGGGACCGTGTGTGTAAATGCCCACTCATGTCTATGCTTATTTTTATATCTTCCCATGTATTGAAAATTGTGAGTTCTCACTGGTACCTTATTCGAATCCCATACTGTACGCCTCATTCCAGTTTTCTGCCTTCTCTGACAGTGAGGAACTGGGCTCCCATTATTGGTGTCTGTGTGCTTTGTTGATCCGTGGTACCGTACTCACCCTCCCACCCTCTGGGCCCTCCAGCAGCGGTGTCCTTGGCGCTCCCTGTCACTCTGGCCTAGAGGGAGCGGCAAGGCTGGGAGGAGGAGAGAGGAGCCTTGCAGTGTCCTAGCGCTCCTTCCCTGTGGGTGACCGCCTGGCAGCACCTCAGCTAGCGGCCAGGTTCCTTCTAGGGACAGCCAGCTGGCTTCAGCTTGGAGTTTCCCTGCGCTAGCCGGGCAGCCTGTGGCCATCCACTCAGAGCCCCAGCATTGGCTGGGTGGCTGGCACTCGCTCCTCACCCAGGCCTGGCCAGGGCCACCCCACCCCACAGGTGTGAGCTGAGCTTCCCAGGGCCCTTTGCCAGGGTCTCCGACGCTTCCTTTCATCCCTGGTCCTGAGGGCAGTGGTCCCTGCACCTGCTGTTTCTGTGCTCCTTCCCTGCGCCCCTTCTCACTTCCTAGTACCTAGTTAACAGTTCTTTCTGTTAAATTTCTTTGTTAAATGTCTGGTGTGATGTTTGTCTCCTGGCTCTCTTCAGTCCTCAGGCAGAGTCACCTCATTCTGTGTGGGTGCTAATTGACACCCCCAGTACAAAAAAAAAAAAAAATACTGGGAATTGAAGCCAGGGACATTCTACCTCCAAACCATACTCCTAGCCTTATTTTGTTTTTTATTTTGAAACAGCGTCTCACCAAGTTGTTGAGACTGACCTTGAACCTGCAATCCTCCTGTCTCAGCCTTCCAAGTACTGGGATTACAGGCATAACACCATCAGGCCTGCCTGAAAATAGTAATTTAAAAAATTAAGCTAGCATGCATTCAGTAGATACATGGTTTAGAAATTTTGGCATGTTGACTCAGTTCATACCTGTGTTAAAGTGATCCTTGAGTGGCGTAGAAACATGAAAATCAAAAGTAAAATAAGAACAGAATACAAAAACCACTGTAAACATTGAATATATCAAGAAGCAAGAACTGAAATGGAAACAGGGACAGATTCCTTTGGCTCACGGTACAGGCGTAGATGGCGTTTGCTTTGTTTTCCGTGTGCTGCTGGTGGTTTGCATAGGGGAGCCCAGAGTGCTGCGTCTCACCACGACACAGGTGCTTTTCGCACGCACTGCCTCTGGCTTGTGCTTGGTTGATCGGCACCTTCCCTCCCCAGAGCCTCTTCTGATGGAAAATAGAGCAAATCGGCCATATTGTAACTCTTTTTCTCCATAGTTAACGGAAGGGTAACATTTGGTTTCCCAAAAGACACCAAGAAAGGTGACTGTCTTCATTGTCTGCTTAAAGAGTTCTTTTAGGAATTTTGTGAATGGTTATTTTTGATGTTGTTGGAAAGAAGTAAAGATGATCTGTGGGTGACCTCGTACGTTGCAGCTCAATGGTTTTCTTTAGCTTCTCTCCTTGAAATCATCCAGGCCTGGTGTGTTGCGTTCCCTGAGCTTGCTGCCTGCCGATGGGCATTCTGGGTTAGTAATTACCATCTGATAGGCGCCAGGAACCTTCTGTCGCTCCTCCTGTTGTTGCTGGAGGCAGCGATGGTGGTGGAAGCCTTGTGGTGTTGAGCAACCGTGTAAGGAGAAGAAAATGTAGAATCAGGTTAATAATATGGAACTCAATTAAAAGCCCAGAAAAATATGAAATTGCACACTTTGTGGGAGCTAACTGTAGATGCAGTGATAAGAAATAATACACTCTGCCCAGTTTCACCCAGTGGTAACATTTGGCAAAACTGAAATAATGGAAGATTTGAAGGGAGCTGTCTATCACGCATAGGAGTTAGGTGGAGCACGTGGTCCGTGGCCTGAAGGTGGAGGTAAAGACAGGCCAGAGTGGCGGCGGTGGAGGCTGCCTCTGGAGCCGGGCTCCATGGTCTAGTCTGGGCTCTGCTCCTGCTCCTGCTCCTGGGAGACACTCCCTCACTTCTGCAGGCGTTTCCAGGGCCCCTCACATATGGCCGTGAACTCCCGACAGGGATTTGTTTCTTTTCAGTCTTGGAGGCCAGCAGCCAGAGTCAGAGTGTGGCAGGCCCTGCTCCCTGTGAAGGCTTTGGGAAGACTCTCCCTGCCCCTCGACGGGCTGTCTTGGGCCTTGGGTTAATTAGCGCAAGGCTGCCTCCCCCATCCTCCGCCTCCATCTTCCCATGGCTTCCCTTATGCCCCCCCACCCCACCCCCGTGCATCTGTGTCCAGGTTCGCTCGCTCTCTTTGTGATTCTAGGGAGTGAACCCACAGTGCTCTACCTCAGAGCTATACCACTAGCCCTATTTTATTTTTTATAGTGAAACAGGGTCTCTCTAGGTTGATGAGAGTCTAGCTAAATTGCCAAGGCTGCCTTCGAACCTATGATCCTCCCAAGTACTGGGATGATAGATGTGCTCACCTCAGGTTCTCTTTTTTATAAAGACACCAGTCTTTTTTTTTTTTTTTTTTTTTTGCAGTACTGGGAATTGAACTCAGGGGCATTCTACCTCCGAGCTATACCTGCAGCCCTATTTTTTATTCTTTATTTTGAAACCTAGTCTCACTAAGTTGCGGACTGCCTCACTAGGTAGCTGAGGCTGGCCACGAACCCGGATCCTCCGGTCTCAGCCTCCCGAATGCTGGGATTACAAGCGTGCGCCACCACGCCCGGCTCAAGACACCAGTCTTTTCCAAATAAAGTCACTTTTTTTTTTTTAAATGGTACTGGAGATTGAACCCATGGGCATTCTACCTCCAAGCTACACCCCTAGCCCTATTTTTTATTCTTTAATTTGAAACAGGCTCTCATTAAGTTGCGGAGGGCCTCACTAAGTAGCTGAGGCTGGCCTCGAACCCAGATCCTCTGGTCTCAGTCTCCCAGGTACTGGGATTACAAGCATGTGCCATCACGCCTGGCTTCTATAAAGTCACATTTAATTTAATTTAATTTATTTATTTGTTTTTTGCGGTACTGGGGATAGAACTCAGGGGCATTCTACCTCCGAGCTATACCCCCAGCCCTATTTTTTATTCTTTATTTTGAAACCGAGTCTCACTAAGTTGCGGAGTGCCTCACTAAGTAGCTGAGGCTGGCCGCGAACCGGGATCCTCTAGTCTCAGCCTCCCAAATGCTGGGATTACAAGCGTGCGCCACCACGCCTGGCTTAAAGTCACATTTTAAAAAGATTTTATTTGTGGTACTGGGGATTGGAACCAGTGGCATGTTACCTCTGAGCTACACTCCCAGACCTATTTTATTTTGAAACATGGTCTTATTTAGTTACTGAGGGTTTCACTTAGTTGCTAAGGGTTGACCTTGAACCTGGCGATCCTCTAGTCTCAGCCTCCCAAGTGCTGGATTACAGTTGTGAACACGCACACACACATACACCTACCTACCTATTTTTTGGGTGTGTGTCTGTATGGCACCAGAAATTGAACCCAGGGGCATTCTACCTCCAAGTTACATTCCTATCCCTATTTTATTTTTTTAAATTTTGAAACAAGGTCTCGCTAGATTGATGAAAGTCTCACTATTTGTTGAGGCTATCCTTGAACCTGCAACCCTCCTGTCTCAGCCTTCTAAGTACTGGTATTCAAAAGTGTGTAACACCATGCCTAGCTACATTTTATGTATGTATGTATTTATTTATTCATTTATTTATTTTTTTTGTGTGTGATACTAGGGATTTACTCCTGGAGCATTCTACCTCTAAGCTCTAATCCCAGCCCTTTTTATTTTTTTAATTTGAAACGGGGTGTTGCTACTACGTTGCTGAGACTCTTGCAACTGCTGAGGCTGTCCTTGAACCTGTGGTCCTCCTGTCTCAGCCTCCTAAGTACTGGGGTTGTGGGCATGTGCCACCATGTCTAGCTTTAAAGTTACATTTTAGTGGAACACTTTCAACCCAGTATTGTTCACAGAAACCTGACTCAGCTTCCTCATCTGTAAAGTCAATAACAAGCCGGGCATGGTGGTGCACGCCTGTAATGCCAGTACTTGGGAGGCTGAGACTGGAGGATCCAGGTTCGGGCCAGCCTCAGCTGCTTAGTGAGGCCCTCTGCAACTTAGTGAGACCCTGTTTCAAAAATAAAGAATAAAAAATGTGGCTGAGGCTATAGCTCGGAGGTAGAATGCCCCTGGGTTCCATCCGCAGTACCACACACACAAAAAAAGGGCTGGGGGTGTAGCTCGGAGGTTGAATGCCCCTGGTTCCATCCCTAGAAGTAGCCTCGAGAAGTCAGCGGGAAGTATGATGAGTGGCATCAAGTACCCGACGGTGGCGTTACTGTCAGTCAGACTGCCTCGCTCCTGGAGGATGCCTCCTACAGTGCAGACTGGGTGGGCAGCAGAGCTGTCTCACCGGGTGCTTTGTGGTCACAGGACTGAGCTGTCCCTCAGGGCAAATGGGGACACTCCTGATAGCTGTTGAAATAGTTGCTGGTAAGCCTGCCTCGGTGGCCCACGTTTGTAATCCCAGTACTTGGGAGGCTGAGACTGTAAGGAACATAGGTTCAAGGGCAGTTCCAGCTACTTAGGGAGGCCCTCTGCAACTTAGTGAGACCTTGTTTCAAAATAAAGAATAAAAAAATAGGGCTGGGGGTGTAGTTTAGAGGTAGAATGTCCCGAGTTCAATCCCCAGTACTGCAAAAAAACAAAAAACAAACAAAAGGAAAGAAAAAAGAATAAAAAATCGGGCTGGGCATGTGTCTTGGAAGTTGAATGCCCTTGGGTTAAATCCCCAGTACACCTCCCCCATACAGAAATAGCTGATAAACATCCACATATTCACATTAATTAGCATCAGGACAGACTTTCCAAAACTTTTCATTTATTGAATATTTTTTAAAATAAACTTTTTTTTTTTTTTTTTGCAGTACTGGGGATTGAACTCAGGGGCATTCTACTTCTGAGCTATACCCCCAGCCCTATTTTTTAT
>PVLC010013889.1:24956-40711 GCA_004027655.1 Graphiurus murinus
GAACTCGGGGGCGTTCTACCTCCGAGCTACACCCCCAGCCCTATTTTTTATTCTTTATTTTGAAACCGGGTCTCACTAAGTTGCGGAGTGCCTCACTAGGTAGCTGAGGCTGGCCGCGAACCCGGATCCTCCGGTCTCAGCCTCCCGAATGCTGGGATTACAAGCGTGCGCCACCACGCCCGGCTCCCAGCCCTATTTTTATTCTTTATTTTTGAAACAGGGTCTCACTAAGTTGCGGAGGGCCTCGCTAGGTAGCTGAGGCTGGCTGCGAACCCGGATCCTCCAGTCTCAGCCTCCCAAATGTTGGGATTACAAGCGTGCGCCACCACGCCCAGCTGCTGTTCGATTTTGATGAAAATCTCCAGGCACAACCCAGGTAGAGGACAGTGAGTGTCCAGGAGCCCACCACTCAGTGTTGAAGTTGTTTGAACTGAGCCATGGTACCCGTCACGCTGCAGTGTGGGTGAAGTCGGGCTTCAGTCAGGCAAATCTTTGTAAACTAGGAAACGTCACTTCCTTGGCCTCTTGTTCTCCAGGGCTCCCGGCACTGGAGGCTTCATCGTAGCTCTGTCAGGTTGTGCTAGCCATTCTTCCCATTCAACTTGTGTTGACCTCACATTTGTATTCCAGGTTGCTGTTGTCAAAATGAAGAGCACTGAACGAATTTATGCAATGAAGATCCTCAACAAGTGGGAGATGCTCAAGAGAGCAGAGGTGAGTGTGGAGTATATAGTGAATGATAAAGCAGGTCTGGGCGTGGTGGCGCATGCCTGTAATTCCAGGTCTCGGGAGGCTGAGACAGGAGGATCATGAGTTGGAGGCCAGCTTTGGCAACTTAATGAGACCCTGTTTCAAAATAAAAAATAAAAAGGGCTAGAGGTGTAGCTTGGAGGTAGAACACTCCTGGGTCAATCCCTGATACCACAAAAATAAATATAATAAAAAGAACAAAAAAAAATGGCGTGTGTGTGAGAAGAACGTGGCAGTGGCCCAGCGGGCAAGCACTGTAGCCGCCTCAGGCGTCTGGCCACGCGTGCCTCCCAGCAACTGAGGCCTCGGCGCATCAGAGAAGGTGGGAAGTTCGTGTTCATCATCATGATCACCCCACAGGTTATTTAGTGGGGTGTGTGTGTGTGTGATATAGGCATTGATATATCATGCTAGTTGTAAATATTTTATCTTTTAATTCTTATTTTACAGATTTATTTTTTTCTTGGCACTGGGAATTAAACTCAGGGCATTCTACCTCCGAGCTATACCCTAGTTCTTTTTTTTTTTGAAATGACCTCCCTAAGTAGCTGAGAATGTCCTTGGACCTGTGAACCTCCTGTCTCAGTCTCCCAAGTATTGAGATTACAGGCATGCACTCCCATGTACATCTAAACTTATTTTATTTTTATGTTTTTATTTTTTGTGGCACTGGGGATTGAACCCAGGGGCATTTTACCTCTGAGCTACACCCCTATCCCTATTTTATTTTTATTTTGAAACAGGGTCTCGTTAGGTTGATGAGAGTATCATTACTTGCTGAGGCTGTCCTTGTACCTGTGATCTTCCTGTCTCAGCCTCCCAAGTACTGGGATTACAAGTGTGCACCACCATACCTAGCTACAGCTAGACTTATTTATTTATTTATTCATTCATTCACTTATTTATTTATTTGTGGTATGGGAGATTGAACCCAGGAGCATTCTACCTCTGAGTTATACCCCAAGCTCTATTTTATTTTTAGTTTTGAAACAGGGAGGGTCTTGCTAGGTTTGCTGAGGCTGTCCTCAAATCTGCAATCCTCCTGTCTCAGCCTCCAAAATACTGGGATTATAAGTGTGCACCACCATGCCCGGCTAAATTTTATTTATTTATTTATTTTTTGTGGTACTGGGGATTGAACTCAGGGGCGTTCTACCTCTGAGCTACACCCCCAGCCCTATTTTTTATTCTTTATTTTGAAACTGAGTCTCACTAAGTTGTGGAGTGCCTCACTAGGTAGCTGAGACTGGCCTCAAACCCGGATCCTCCGGTCTCAGCCTCCCGAATGCTGGGATTACAAGTGTGCGCCACCACGCCCGGCTAATTCTTTTTATTTTTGAAACAAGGTCTTACTAGGTTGCTGAGAGTCTCGCTAAGTTACTGAGGCTGGTCTTTAACCTGTTATCCTCCTCTCTTAGCTTCCCAAGTACTGGGATTATAGACATACACCACCACACCTGACTTGGCTTCATAAAGGTTTTAAATTTAATCTTTTTTTTTTTTTTAATTGTGGTACTGGGGATTGAACCTAGGGGCCTTCTACCTCTGGGCTACACTCTAGACCTATTTTATTTTTTATTTGGAAACAGGATCTTTGTAAATTGCTGAAAGCCTCATTAAGCTGTTGAGGCTGGCTTTGAACCTGCAAACCTCCTCTACCAGCCTCTCAAGTACTGAGATTACAAGCATGCACCACCAGGCAGGCCTAGCTAAATTTAAACTTTTAAACAGAGATTGCATGTCTATTTTCTTTCAACTGTACAGCTAAAGGTAGCCTTGTATCATGTGTTTCTGGCCACAAGTCTCCACTGTAGCATTCTGTTTTGATCATTTATCAATATCCTCACGTTTCAGATCAGTGTACAGGTGTATTCCATCCTGCCGGGAATGGGGCTGCTGGGTAGTACAAGCCAGACAGGGCGGGTGGGGCAGCACACCTCCTAGGACCTGTGAAGGAGGCTGATCTGATAGGGAGGACTTGGGCTGTGTTGAAAGGGCCACTCCTGAGCGTGGCCTGGCCCCCTATAGTGTGGTCGTAGAGAAGGCACTTGGGGACGGGAAGGGCGTGTGGTTCTCAGCGGCCCTTGAACTTGCTGGGGCGCGGGAGAGGAAGGGAGCAGAGGTGCGCGGCCTCCTGACTGCTGCAGAGGCTGCTGGGTGGAGATGGTGCGCTTGCTTTCAGGTGATGTGAGGGACCAGGCTGGTGCAGCGGGAGGGCGGGTGCCACCGTCTCCAGAGCCACGGTCACAGCGGGGACCCTGGTACTTAGGAAGGCGCTCTGCAGGGCGTTTCCACAGAGGGACCCAGGCTGACCATTGTAATCCCTCACAGACCGCCTGCTTCCGAGAAGAGCGAGATGTGCTGGTGAACGGCGACTGCCAGTGGATCACAGCGCTGCACTATGCCTTCCAGGACGAGAACTACCTGGTGAGCAGCTGCCGGGCCTAGCCCAGTGCCTTCCCTGGGTTCTTTCCTTCATGCTGTTGTACTGAACAGAAGAGAGACGTCATCTGCCATTTCTAAACGTGTATTTGACTTGATAAAGTCGAGGAATTGGTTTTAATGTCAGCAAGGGGAAGTTTTAATAATATGCTAGAGATTAGTGCATTTTTTTCCCCTAATCCCTAGATTACTGGATTACTTTGTTCTCTGGGTGTATTTCCTTTAAATAAACTGGGGGTTTGAAATATTTTCTAACTTGAATTATGTTTAAGAATAAGAAACTGCTGTGGGCATTTAAAATGCTCCAGCTGTGTGCTGCACAGCTGTTTCTTCCTCCTCCATCTCCTGGAAGCCTGTCAGAGAGTGCCTTCTGCCGGCCGTGCGGGCCTCCTGCAGGGAAGAGCAGGCCCAGGCAAGCCATCTCGGGACATTTTGGCCGCCTCTGGGTGACCTGTTTATCCTCCCTCCTTGAGCTGGGCTTGTTTAAGTATGGTCCACCCCAGCATGTACTATTTTTTTTTTTGCGGTACTGGGGATTGAACTCAGGGGCATTCTACCTCTGAGCTACACCCCCAGCCCTATTTTTTATACTTTATTTTGAAACCGGGTCTCGCTAAGTTGTGGAGTGCCTCACTAGGCAGCTGAGGCTGGCCTCGAACCCGGATCCTCCGGTCTCAGCCTCCCGAATGCTGGGATTACAAGCGTGCGCCACCACGCCCGGCTGGCATGTACTATTGATTGTGGGTGTCGGGTGAGACACTTGCCAGTTGACTGGCTTAGAGGTACAGGGGAAATTAAACCATGGGTCTCAGGCCACCAGTGACCACACTACTTTGTTCAGGGTTTTTAATTCTAGAATGACTTTTCAGCTGGGCCTGGTGCACACACTTGTCATCCTAGTACTTGGGAGGCTGAGACAGAAGGATCATGGGTTCAAGGCCAGCCTCAGCAACTAAGCAAGATCTTTTGTGTGTGTGTGTGGTGCTGGGGATGGAACCTAGAGGCATTCTGCCTTTGAACTATACCCCCAACCCTATTTTTATTATTTTATTTGAACAGGGTCTCACTAAGTTTCGGAGGGCCTCACTAAGTAGCTGAAGCTGGCCTGGCTGCGAACCTGCGATCCTCCTGTCTACAAGAACAAGATCTTTTTTTTTTTTTCCTTCGGTACTGGGGATTGAACCCAGGAGCATTCTACTTCCGAGCCACCACCCCCAGCCCTATTTTTATCCTTTTTATTTTGAAACAGGGTCTCACTAAGTTGCAGAAATCCTCACTAAGTAGTTGAGGTTGGTCGCGAACCCGGATCCTCCTGTCTCAGCCTCCCAAGTACTGGGATTACAAGCGTGCGCCACCACGCACGGCTACAAGATCTTCTTTCAAAATAAAAAATAAAATAGGACTGGGGAAGGAAAAATAGACTAACTTTTCATGGTTCCTGAACCTAAAAGTGTTGCGGCGTGGAGCTCTTGGTTGGGTCCTGTAGGAGCTCATGGAAGTAGTTCTTGGCTAACCTCCCCTGGCCGGTGCTCTTTCCACGGCAGGGCTGAGTGGGGGCCTGACCATCGTCACCGCGGCCTCCGAGCCTGAGCCCTTCCTGTTCCACAAGGCCGCTTGACCTGGTCATCCCAATGCTTCCTGGACAAGCGCTCCGTTTGTTCACAAGAAGCAGAATAATACAGAATTCCTTTTTGTTTTTTTTTCTTTTTTTGCAGTACTGGGAATTGAACCCAGGGGCATTCTACCTCCAGTTCTATTTTTTTTTTTTCGTACTGGGCATTGAATTGAGGGGCGTTCTACCTCTGAGCTATACCCCCAGCCCTATTTTTTATTCTTTATTTTGAAACAGGGTCTCATGAAGTTGCAGAGGGCCTCACTAGGTATCAGAGGCTGGCTGAGAACCCAGATCCTCTGGTCTCAGCCTCCCAAATGCTGGGATTACAAGGGTGCGCAACCACGCCCGGCTAATTCTTTATTTTGAAACAGGGTCTCACTAAGTTGCGGAGGGCCTCACTAAATAGCTGAGGCTGGCCGCGAACCTTCGATCCTCCTGTCTCAGCCTTTCAAGTACCGGGATTACAAGGGTGCACCACCAGGTCCAGCCTCAAAATTCCTTTTATTCATAAAAAATAATCTCTTGTAGACATCAAAGAAATCCTGGAGCCTGGCATGGTGGTACATGCTGGTAATCCCAGTACTTGGGAGGCTGAGACAGGAGCATTGCAAGTTTGAGACCAGCCTCAGCTACTTAGTAAGGCATTGTTTCAAAATTAAATAAATAAATAGGGCTGTAAGTGTAGCTCAGAGGTAGAACCCCCCTGGGTTCAATTCCCAGTACCAAAAATAAAAAATCCCTTAGATTTGAACATCCAGAATTAGGTTTAATGGTGTATTTTTAAAAATAAGGTTAAATGGTATTTGTGGGGTTTTTTTGTTTTTTGTTTTTGTTTTTTGATGCTGGGGATTGAGCTCAGAGGCAGTCTACCTCCAAGGTACACTCCTTGCCCTATTTATTTTTATTTTGAAACAATGTCTTGCTAGGTTGATGAGAGTCTTGCTATTTGCGGAGGCTGTCCTCGAACCTGAGATCCTCCTGTCTCAGCCTCTCAAGTACTGGGATCACAGGCATGTATCACTATGCCCGGCAAAATGGTGTATTATAATCAGAGTTAAAGATAGGCCTGTTTGTTTCTGTAGAGAGGCAGCTGATGTCTCCTGGGCATTAGCAGTACTTTAGGCCTGTGGTTGTCTTGGTCAGTCTTCCCAGTGACTCCAGGAGTTAAGCCTTCATGAGTTTCAGCATAAGTGGGGTATCTGGGGCATGGAGGGGTGCAGCTGTGTGCCCACGGATCTCACACATGACAGTAACCATGCCAGGGTCCCTGCCTATTCCTGCCTGGCAGGTGACAGATGCCCCTGGGCTGTATCCACAGAAATTCTCTTAGTTCAAGTAGACCACTTCGTTTGTTTCCTCTTTTGATAAGAACTGAACGAATTTTCCAGGGAGCACTGTGCAGTGTGGATCTGTAGAGAAGACAACTTTGTTTTCTTTCAATATCTTTCCAAAGTCAGCATAGAGTGCTGCTGTGTGATATGTTAGGTGAGCGTTACCAGGTAAGACATATCAGTTAGGAATCCCAGTGAAGAGGCCATCTTCTTGAGTTTTTGGAGCTGCCCAGTGTAAAGTGCAGTGAAAATGAGGGACAGGAGGAAGAAGGCCAGTGCCTAGGCGTTCTCGTGCGTGGTTGTCGTCCCAGCTTGGGAGCGGGCCTGCACCTGTGAGGATGGCACAGGGCGGCTCGTGGGAAGTCCGCAGCAGCAGAGCGCCCGAGTGCCTCTGACTGGGGGGCGTGGCTTCTCTGACCACCCATGGAGCTGCAGCATGTTAGGATTTCCATTATAGGGATCTAACCTGGAGTCTCAGAAAAATTGAATCTGATTTACCACCAACTAGGGTGTTACTCTGTTGACTTAACTTAGAATCCTGTATTACGTGGTAGAGGAAACAATTGTTCTAGTTCTTCACAGTAAGTTTCTACTTGTCTGCCCTGTTGAACCCTGGCATTTACCTTTTTTATGAGACCATTGTTCATGTCAGCACTGCTGTGATGTGCATCTTGTTCCTCTTAGGTTTTAGGTAGACATGGGAACCGCCAGGGCTCGGCTGCCTGAGGCCCTTGACTCAGGCCCACCGCTTCCTTTATGGCCACTCCTTCAGCTTTCCCCCACGTGTCTCAGCAGCTGCTGCCGTCCCTTTCTCCAGAGCGTATTCCATATCTGCCTCCCGCGGGGACCACCCCGCCGTCCTGGCATTCCCCACCATGGCTGGGGGGCCCTTCCCGTGGCCAGCCTCGTTCCTCACTGTTGTGAGCTCCTGTGTGGCTGTACTTGGCCCACCGCTCTTCCCTGGCCTGTATCCTCCTAGGACAGGAGGGCCTGAGCACTAAGCCCCACAGGACCTTGTGGGCACTGAGTTGTGCTCCTGCTGTGGGACGCTGGTTCCTAGCAGGCCTTCTCCAGCAGCAAGCCCTTCCCCATCAGTTGTGTCTTCGTCGACCAAGTCTATTCTTTTTTTTTTTTTTTTTTGGCGGTACTGGGGATTGAACTCAGAGGCATTCTACCTCTGAGCTATACCCCCAGCCCTATTTTTTATTCTTTATTTTGAAACAGGGTCTCACTAAGTTGTGGAGGGCCTCACTAGGTAGCTGAGGCTGCCTCGAACTCGGATCCTCCGGTCTCAGCCTCTCAAATGCTGGGATTACAAGCGTGGGCCACCACCCCTGGCTTCCAAGTCTATTCTTTAGTGAAGTTTGTCCTGTCTTGGGGTAACTTCAGTTGCAGCAGTGCTATAGTAGGTCGGTGTGTGTGTGTGTGTGTATTGTGGTACTAGGGATTGAGCCCAGGGGCATTTTCCCTCCGAGCTATACCCGCAGTCCTATTTTATTTTTATTTTGTTAACAGGGTCTTAGCCAGGCATGGTGGGTCTTAGCCAGACATGGTGGTGCATGCTTATAATCCTAGTACTTGGGGGGCTGAGACAGGAGGATCATAGGTTTTGCAGCCAGCCTTAGCAACTTAGTGAGGCCCTCTGCAACTTAATGAGACCCTGTTTCCAAATAAAATAATAAAATAGATGTAGGGGTTTAGCTCAGAGGTAGAATACCCCTGGCTTCCATCCCCAGTACCACCAAAAAGTAGAAAAAAAAAAGAAACAGGGTCTTACTAGGTTGGTGAGAGTTTCACTACTTGCTGAGGCTGTCCTCAAACTTGCAATCCTCTGGTCTCAGACTCCCAAGTACTGGGATTACAAGTGTGCTCCACCATGCCTGGCTCCAGGGCATGTTTTGAGAGGGGAATCGAGGATGGAGCAGGAGCAGCTGAGAAGCCGTAGGTTCAGACCTGGGGAGTCAGGTGGCTTCTGGGGAGGGCTCTTGGTCTTGAATTGTGAGTCAGTGCTCAGTGCCATAACCTCTCTTCTTCTCTTTCCACTCTGTAGTATTTGGTCATGGATTACTATGTGGGTGGTGATCTGCTGACCCTGCTCAGTAAGTTTGAAGACAAGCTTCCAGAAGACATGGCCAGGTTCTACATTGGTGAAATGGTGTTGGCCATCGATTCCATCCACCAGCTCCACTACGTGCACAGGTAACAACCGCCCTCCCTCATGTTTCATGGAAGCCACGTTTAAGGTGTAAACGTTCCTGTGGGAGGCCCCCTGAGCATCCTGCAGCGGGCGGCCAGTCCTCACCTGTGATCCAAAGGCATTTTATGGTAATAGTGTTTAAAAGTCAAATAGGTTGGGCATGGTGGCCCACACTTGTAGTCCCAGGACTTGCGAGGCTGAGACTGAAGGATCACAGGTTCGAAGCCAGCCTCAACAATTTCGCGAGGCCTTCTCCAACTCAGTAAGACACTGTTTAAAAATAAAATTAAGGCTGGGAGTGTAGCTCAGAGGTAGAATGCCCCTGGCTTCAATCCCTGGTAAGACACATACACACACACACACACACACACACACACACACACACATACCACACACACACACAAAACTTGAGGTAAAGTCAGTACTAGTATTTGTAATCACTGAATATTACTCATAGATGAGTCTTACATGATATGATAGTTATACATTTTATTTCATTTCTTACTTTCTCTGGCGTTAATGATTCCCTTATTGTCCCATTAGCCTAGTTTTCTATGTGACTGTCACTAAACTGATTATGCCCACATATGCTGGTCCTGACCAAAGCTCTGTACGCTCAGATGGATCATGTCCTGGTCTGGTTTTGCTCTAGGAGGGCCCCTCCCCTTCCTGTCTGCTTCAGTTGTTCTTTACTCTTGCTGTCCTGTGCTCATCCCGGGATTGCTTTTCTAGTGGAGAGATTCCCTCTCATCTCTCTGCACTGCACCCCTTTTTTCTATCTCATCTGTCTTCCTTTACCAGGCTCATGCCTTGATTTGGTGGGTCATATCCTCCACTGATTTCTGGAGAAGGGGGCATGTGGGGCACTGCGTTTGTCCCACACGAGAGTTTCACTACGTGCTGAGGCTTACCCATGACTGGCTGCACCCTGTAGGAGCTTCACAGTGCAAATCCTTTTCCCTGGGCCCTTGACAGTGTGGCTCAGGGCTGTCCTCCCCCACGTTGCTCTGCAGAGGCTCCCAGCCCTTTTGGTCTCCGTGGCTTTGTTTTGGTTTTTGCTCTTCATGTGATACTAGGGATTGAACCCTGGACATGCTGAGCTTTGTAGAACTGAGCCAAGCCCCTTCCGCGTCTCAGCAGGCTTCCCTGGGCTGGCGTGCTCCTCTAAGGGGCCAAGGCACCCACAAGGAAAGGCCGGGTCACTGGGAGCCTGGGTGGCATGTACCTGTGCCCGTGGTGCGGCACCTGCGCTGTGCTGCTGTGTCCTGGATGCTTTTTCTTTTTTTCTTCTAAATGTTCTTTAATATAGTTATACCTGCTTCTCTAAGTTATTGCAGGTTTGTTTTTTTGTTTTGTTTTTTTCTGTACTGGTATTGAACACAGGGGCATTCTACCTCTGAGCTATATGCCCAGCCCTATTTTTTATTCTTTATTTTGAAACAGGCTCTCACTAAGTTGCGGAATACCTCACTAAGCAGCTGAGGCTGGCTGTGAACTCAGATCCTCCAGTGTCAGCCTCCCAAATGCTGGGATTACAAGCGTGCACCACCATGCCCAGCTGGAAATTTTATTTTGAGACAGAGTCCTGCTAAGTTACCTGGGATGGCCTTGAACCTGGGATCTTCCTGTCTTAGCCTTCCAAATAGCTGAGATTACAGATGTGCACCATTGCACCTGGCTAATTTACCTTTTTATTGTTTTATCCTTTTCTTGTTTTCCCCTAGTTACACAGCCTTTTTCTCATTTTCTTAACTGGCTATATATGAGCATTTGCTCTGTCATTTGCCCTCTCAGCATAATAGACATGTAATTTGAAAATCCCTCCTCCAGCCAGACGCAGAAGGGCATGCCTGGAATCCCAGTACTGGGGAGGTTGAGGCAGGAGGATTACAGGTTCTAGGCCAGCCTCAACAATATAACAAGGTCCTCAGCAACTTAGTGAGACCCTGTTTCAAAATAAAAAGTAAAATAGGGCTGAGTGTAGCTCAGAGGTAGAATGTCCCTGGGTTCAATCCCCAGTACCACATTTAAAACAACAACAAAAAAACTTCCCCAGCCCAATTCATTATTCAGATTAAGTGCATGGATGACCTAGTCTAAAAATGGAACAAAGTTAGATTTTAAAGAAACCACCTTGTCCCGGTCTCGGGTGGATGTGTTGTGCAGAGGTTGGAACTATACTTTGTGAGACAGAAGAAAATGCATTTCCTGGGTGCACTGGGACACCAGTGACCGGCTTGGCCAGCAGGACTCGGCACACAGGCCACAGTGCAGGCCACATTCCTGGGGTTGCCTGTGGGTGCTGGCAGTTGCACGGTGCCCTCTCCATCCCTGAATGTAAGCACAGTTTCCTCCTGAACCATGTTAGAATAAGTTGCATTTATCAAAGGTTTTAGTACTAAGGGTATTTTCCTATGTAGAGTGTGGCACGGCAGGAGCCTTAAGGTTACCATGTGTACCTCACCTTACCCTCTAGAGGATTCACAGCTTCCCTTGCTTTGGTAATAGAACACTTCTCAGTTTGGGTTGGTTTGATGTTTCCTCCTGATTGACCTAGACTGTGTGTTCTGTTAGGATGCGTGTGTGTAAATTCATTGTGTTCGTTTCAGGGTACCCATCTGCCTTGTGGTAGTGATGAAGTAGGTCACCAGTTACACTTTTGTTTGAGGTTTTTTCCCCTCTACTATTTGGTTTATACTTTTTTTTCCCTGTGGAGGAATACTGTAAATCCATGCAGATATCTTCCTCCAACTCTCCTGCCCAGCTTAGGGCCTGTGGACCGGCTCTTCCTGGGCCAGTCTTTACTCTGACGGCTGCAGAGTGACTGCGTGCTGCGGGCTCTCCGGGCTGTCATCTCCGACTGCTGGAAGGAAGCACTCCTTCTTCCTGATGCCTATCACTCTTCATGTGGATGCGTGGACCCTGTTTTTCTTCTAGCAGTTTATAACTGCCACTGTCTTGTTTTTGTGCTCAAATTGTCCCTTTCTTCAGTGCTTTTCTTTGGTGCTTTTTGTTAGATTTTTATTTGGATTCATTCTCCTTTAGGCATCTTATAAATCAGTCTTTATTTCTTTTTTTTTCTTTTTTTGGTAGTAGGGATTGAACTCAGTATCGTTCTACTTCCAAGCTACACCCACATCCCTTTTTACTTTTTATTCTGAAACAGGGTCTCATTAAGTTGCTGAGGGTCTTGCTAAATTGCTGAGACTATCCTTGAACCTGAAATCCTCCTGTTTCAGCCTCCCAAGTACTATGATTACAAGTGTGCACCACCACACCTGGTTACTATGTCTTCATTTCTGATAAGACTTTATTTTTCCTTCTATTTCTTCTCCAAATTAAATCCACTCATTTCCTGTCTTCCTGTTCTTATTCAGTTCTTTTTCTTCGTTTTTTTAAAAAAATTATTCATTGTGGGATTTGGCTGATTTCTTTTCATATTCCTGAATGTTTTCGGGTATTTATTTCAGTTGGGAGTGCTGTGGTAGAGTTCTCTTTTGCTTTGTGGTTTGTGCAGTCTCTGCAGTTTCTTGGTGAGAGTTGTTAACTTCTGCTCGAGTTTATTTGTGGATTCCTCCCTGTTGGGGTGACCGGCACTCCAGGTGTTCTTGTTGCTGTGTGAGGCTCCGTCCTGTGAATACAGCCTGTGTGTGTCATTCTTCTGCAGCAGGTGGATGCCTAGGTCTTTCCCACTTTGAGGCTGTTTTGAACAGTGCTCCTGGGAACAGACTTGAATGTGTCCTTTGGTAAACTCTGCCCTTGCCTTGAGAGTGTGTGTCTTTCTGTACTATTCAGGCACATAAGTTTATCCTGCTGGGAGAAGAGGATGAGTACTATAGAGTGGTTTAGGACCAATACTTAGGGGGGAGAGGCAGTTAGGAAAGAGGGTTTGAGCAGACTCATGTCTACTTCCTCCAGCACGTGCTGCTGCAGCTTAGCTTAGTGCAGATCGCTCAGCTCCCAGGTCTCCACCTGGAAGTACAACCTGGGGGACAGAACGATTGCCAGCCCGTAGCAGTGCTCGAATCTTCCTGGCTTTTTTACTTCTCAGTGGAAGACGCCTCCTGGCTCCTGCCTAGCACTTCACAGCACTTCCTGTGCAAACTGGCACCATGTGATAGGGTTTGGGTGACATGGCATATTTATGGCCCCCTAGGCTGTGTGCCAGCACCCTGGTGGCAGGGTACAGCGTTGTCTGGGTTGTAAGAGAGATGCCCAGGAAATGTTAGCTGAGCAAGTGGCCAGGCAGGAGTGACAGTGCTGCCTCATCTGGCCAGGGGCGGTGGTGGTGGCGGCTGCCATTGCAGCTGGGGCCCACACAGGGGCGCTATGACTAGGTGTTTACCGCTGGTGTCTTCGGCTGGAGGTAGCACTTCCTTGGCCCGATCTACCCACCCATTGCTGGTTCAGGGCTTTGACCTACTTAATTTGTTGCATGGAGATGCTAAACTTATGTGTTTATTTACTAACAGAGACATTAAACCTGACAATGTCCTTTTGGATGTGAATGGTCATATCCGCCTGGCTGACTTTGGATCCTGTTTGAAGATGAATGATGATGGAACTGTAGGTATTTTTGTTGGAGCTTTTCCATTTGGGTTTGGGTTTGGTTTGTAGTTAGGAGGGGTTTAATTGTCCAATTTCAGATACAATTGAGAAACCAAGTTTGTTTTTGTTTTTGTGCTGTAGATTGAACCCAGGGCCTTGAGCATGCCAGCTGCATGCTCTGCCAACCAAGATACGCCTCGAGCCCCCTTCTATTTTGTTTTTATGATGCTGGAGATAGAACCACAACATGCTAGACAAGGACTCTACCACCGAGCTACATCCCTAGCCATTAAGTTTATTAAGATAAATTGAGAAAATTAATCAATTTAGGAGATAATTGAAACTTTCTATATGGGGAATTTTTAAATCTTAGCTGGGTGTGGTGGTGATGTATGCCTGCAATCTAAGTACTTGGGAGGCTGAGACAAGAGAATCACAGGTTTGAGGACATCCTCAACAATTTAGCAGACTCTCAGCAGCCTAGTGAGAACTTGTTTCAAAATAAACCATTAAAAAGGGCTGGGGTGTGGCTCGGAGGTCGAATGCCCCTGGGTTCAGTCCCAGAGCTTCACTGCATTGTCGACAGAAGCGGTGCCATCAGGGGCGTGGCCAGGTCCCTCAGCCCCTGGCTGCTGCAGCCTGAGCACTGGCAGTGAGGCAGCTCCAGGGCCTCCCTGGGACTGCACCTCACCTATGGGACTGGGGCTGTCTCTCCCGGTTGCTCCAGACCTAGAAGCAGGGCTCCTTAGAGTGCAGAATGTTGCCAGGACCCTCCACTACTCCCTGTGGGGGAGGAAGTCACCTGGCCGAGCCTCATCCAGCTAGACCAGCGTTGTGACTGGGTGGCCTGTTGGTGGCGTCCCGCCTCCACTCACAGTGTGGCCACTTCCGTCCTGCTTTCCAAACTGCTGTATTCTCACCTATGGCCTTGGTTACGGCTTTACTCCTGTACATTGGGGAATTTCTTTCTCCTTTAAAACCCACACTTAGCCAGCCATGGTGGTGCACACCTGTAATTCCAGTACTTGGGAGCCTGAGATAGGAGGATCACAGGTTCAAGGACAGCCTTAGCAAATAGTGAGACTCAATTCAACCTAGCAGGATCCTGTTTCAAAATTAAAATAAAAAATAGGACTGAAGGTTATAAGTTGGAGGTAGAATGCCCCTTGGTTCAATCCCCAGTACCACATAAACTAACAAAAATCTCTACACTTAGCCAATCAGTAGCACACACCTGTAATCACAGTACTTAGGAGACTGAGACAGGAGGATCAAAATAAAAACTAGGGCTGGGAGTATAGCTCAGAGGTATACCCCTGTGTTGAATCCCCAGTACACAACAAAAAACAGACTCCTACACGTGCCACTTGCGGTGTAATGTGTAATACTTACAGAGCGAACAGTCCTGTCCTTTCCAACTAGCGGGGTTTCAAACACCTGTAAAGCAGGCACCAGCTGACCGAGTTTTACTGGCAACTAGCTGTTTGCTCACTGTTTCTGCAAAGTCAGTTTCTCTTGCTTTTAAAAGTCTCAACCAGAAGCCGGACGTGGTGGCGCATCCTTGTAATCCCAGTACATGGGGTGCTGAGATGGGAGGATCCAGGTTCCCGGCCAGCCTCAGCTACTTAGTGAGGCCTTGCTCAACTTAGTGAGACCCTGTTTCAAAATAAAGAAAAAAAAGAATAGGGCTGGGGGTGTAGCTTGGAGGTAGAATTCCCCCTGAGTTCCATCCCCAGTACTGCAAAAAGAAAAGAAAAAAGAAAAAGTCTCCACCAGCAATTCTTTAGTCAGTAGCTTGCTGCTATATTCAGTCCAGTCTCCTAGTGACTGGAGCACTGGCTTTGGGAGCCCTTCTTGTGCGTACATCTATTCATCATGGGGTTTATTACCCCAGGTCACCAACATGCCCAGCTGCCCACCACCCACGATGGGAGCTCCTATGGGCTGGGGGGTGGGTGTCACACGGAGCAGAGAAGTGACAATCAGTTGACAGAGGCACAATCTCTGCTGTTCCTTCAGACTAACCCTTCTTTTTTGGTACTGGGGATTGAACTCAGGGGCATTCTACCTCTGAGCTACATCCCCAATCCTATTTTTTGTTCTTTATTTTGAAACAGGGTCTACCTAGGTTGCGGAGGGCCTCACTAGGTAGCTGAGGCTGGCTGCGAACCCAGATCCTCCAGTCTCAGCCTCCCAAATGCTGGGATTACAAGTGTGCACCACCACGCCTGGCTTCAGACTGATCCTTCTAACCATTCCTGACCCCGGGTACTGCCGGTGCCCACGGCTGTCCTCTAAGGGAGGACCCAGTGGAGAGTCTGGCCCCTCCCCAGAGAGGCCCATGAGTATGCCTCAGTTCCCCTGAGCCTCTTACGAACTGAGCAGCTCTGGTGGCCCTGCTGTCCCTGTGCCAGCACCCCTTTGCTTCCCTGTGGTGCTGGGGGAGGAGTCACCACATTCAGGCCCGCCTCATCCACAGCAGGGAGCTGCTCGCTCCCTTTGGGATGGTTGCCTCCCAGGTCCCCACAGGGAACGCCCAAGTGCCAGCGAGTGTTTGACCAACTTGCTTGTGTTCCATCTGGGAGGCCGCAGAGAGCACCCCTGGGGGCTCGTTAGGAACACGGCCCCACTCAATCTCTGTTCTAGCAAGAGCCCCCTTTTTTTTTTTTTTTTTTTGCGGTACTGGGGATTGAACTCAGAGGCATTCTACCTCCGAGCTATACCCCCAGCCCTATTTTTTATTTTTTTATTTTGAAACCGAGTCTCACTAAGTTGCGGAGTGCCTCACTATGTAGCTGAGGCTGGCCGCGAACCCGGATCCTCCGGTCTCAGCCTCCCGAATGCTGGGATTACAAGCGTGCGCCACCACGCC
>PVLC010013890.1:0-40492 GCA_004027655.1 Graphiurus murinus
CATCAACAACTGCACCATCAATTCTAACTCAACTTTGCAATGAATTCCCTCCTGGTAATAAATAATATGTAGCAGATAAAAACAGTTTTATTCAAAGAGTTCCTGGAAAAAAATCATCTGTGTTTAGATTCATTCTTTATGGTACAGAACCCTGTTTAGGAAAGATCCTTTGAATAGAGCTGTTGAGTCCATGGTTTAGGAAATAAGAGTGGAGCAAATTGGTGGCTGAATAGTTTTACCTAACAAAGGAAGAGGAATTGGGGAACCTGGGAGAAAAAGGGGAAAGAAGATGAGAAGGAAAAGGGAAAGGGCAAATAAATAAGGCAGGAATTTAGCTGCACAGGAAAGTGGCCAGTAAGAAGTTCTCCATGGCACAGTAAGTGACAAACACTTAAGAACAAGGACTGTTAATACCCCAATTAGAATTATTAATGTGGCTATAAATCATCCTCTCTCTTCTACATTTGCTTGCATAAGTCCTGCTGCATTTTCAAATGCTTTGTGTGGATGGTTTAGGGGGAAAATGCTGCTTTCTAGAGCTAGAGAAGCTGTGAGAAGGAGGAGTGAGAGAGTCACAACCAGGAGGAAATGAGATTGAAGAAGGGTGAGGTCCAGCAATTCACAGAAATCTTAGGGAAGTCATTGCATTTCCTACAGGAAGTCCAACAGGGTGCTGAGACTATTCTACTCCCTTCTCAAGGCTTACACATGGAATATCATCAGATGGATCCCCCCATCACCACCCTATCTCCCCAGTCCTGAGTATATCTGAAATGCATCTCATTCATTCTACCTACAGGAAGTTAAGAGTACACGAAATGCATATATTTCAAGGTCTGTTTGTCATGCAAATAGGCACTAAAATTTCCCAGAACACCTAGGCCTTTGGTTCAGTTAACCATTCTCTTCATTCTATACAAATATGTAGGTTTTTTCTTCTTTGCAATGAGGATACCTGGTTTTCAGTCCTCTCACAATGCCACTGCATGGGCAGATGTTGGATCTTCGCGCAGTCTATGGCCCAGACATATCATCTGGGTGTGTTCCTTGCATCCGCCCCTCAATCCACAGCATACTCAGTTCTGAAAGATGAACAGAAAACCCTCAGCACACTGAGCAGGTTTCTGAGTGTGTGTGACCTTGTATCAGCTACTACTGCCATGACAACCAGACTGTAGGCTTCTCCATCTGAAATACACACTAGAAGAATGTCAAGGGCACATGTGGAGGAGGAAAAAGTCTAAGAAGGGCAGCATTTATTATTTGTTTGAGAGAGTGGACATAGCCTAAAACTCAGCTGACTAAAACATGCCACCTTCCAGCAAAGGAAAAAATAGCAAAACAGAGGATATAAGTGGAAGGAGGAGGAAGAGGAAGAAGAGGAAGAAAAGAGCTATTCAAATGGTTTTCTCTATGTAGTGCCAAAACTCAGGCCAAACAGGAAGCTTGGCTCAGTTTGAGTAAGATTGCTGGAATAGCTGCATCTGACTCTAATGGAAGGACTTCCTTTACGGAGCTGTGGGAAGCTAGATACTTGGGAAAATAGTCTGAATTGCCATTTGTCAGATATTCTCCAGGGGAGTGGGAGCAGGGAACAGGGAGTGTTACTAGATGCAAATTAGAGACATGCATGGAAGCCAGTCAAATACATTATGAAACGATTCTATCGATGCACTAATACATTCCTTGTCAACAGAACGGCCCTAAGGAACTAAATCACATAGGACAAATCCAACCGTTCTATAGTTGTCTTAGAGGGAAAAATCAAGTGGACAATGAACTGTTTGTTTACAAATGAAGTGGAAGAAACCATGAGAAACACAATTGACTAGATTCTAGAGCTCTATAAGCAGTTGTTACATTCTTCATTTTCTCAGTGAATGAAGGCAGAACATAGAGGTTAAGATGCTCCATGCTGGTCCAAGAAGTGACTAAGAAGAGTGTAGTGGACAAAATTTTAAGATGCTCCCCCCCCAAAATAATTCCTATCTCTTAATTATTCAAATGGTAAACTAGGCACTTCGGTAAAGAGATTTTGTAGTTATAAATTCCCAGGTCTTTTTGTTTGTTTGTTTGTTTTGTTTTTGTTTTTGGTACTGGGGATAGAACCCAGGGGCATTCTACCTCCAAGTTACACCCCAGCCCTATTTTTTTTTGAGACAGGGTCTTGTTAAGTTCTTCAGGGTCTCATTATGTTACTGAGGCTGGTCTTGCACCTGCGATCCCCTTGCCTCAGTCTGCCAAGTACACCAGGCTGCCAGTTGATCTTAAAATTTGGAAATTTTCTGGAAAGGTCTAATCGAATCATGTTAGCATTTTAACACATAGATCTTTCTATGGCTGCTGAGAGAAAAGTATAGGGAAAGTCAGAGAGATAGAAATATAAGAAGGACTCAGTGTACTAGTACTGCTTTGGAGGCAGGAAGCAACATGAGAGGTAATGTAGACAACCTTGGAAGCTGAGTGCAATCCCTGATGGCCAGCAGGGAAACAGAGACTTCAGACCTACGGGAGAAAGGGACAGATTCCGCTAACGACCTTGCAGAGCTTAGAAGGGGATTCTTCGGTAGGGCCTCCAGAGAAAAGCCTAGCCCAACCAATGCCTTGACATTGGACCCCCTGAGATCTTAAGCAAAGAACCTAGTCAAGTGCACCCTGACTTTTGATCTGTAGAACTATGGAATACTAAGCAGGTATTGTTTCAAGCCATTAAGATGATAGCTATTTATGACACAGCAGTGGGAAAGTAATTCAAGGAGCCACCATCCCCCATCCCACTGGAGCATGATGGCTTGTTCTCCATTATAGGCCTAAGCATCCTTAGAGTGTAAGGTTCACCCTGATCAATACTATAAGGTGCACTAAATTGAACTTGAGAAGGAGGGAGGGTGAGGGAGTGGGGCAGGAATTGAGGAAAGGTTAAATGAGAAATGTGTGCATGTATGCCTTTATCAGCTTGTACCTAACGAAGATGTATAATTACAATGCACCAATAAAAAAAAAAAATTAAAAATACTATAAGGCGAGTGATTTTGTTTTCTGTGCCCCAAGATTACTAGTTCTGGATCCCCTTGCCCATCTTTGGTGATTTTTTTAATGCTATTCTTGTTTTTTGTCCTTCAGAAGAATTCTCAGTCAGGTAAAGATGCAAATCATTTAGAATAACCCTGGTGGGGAATGTGTGCTTTAAGACCAAGCTAAGCCAAAGAGTTGGGGCTGAAGAGCAAGGAAGAACTCATCATTTTCCTAGGCACCCTGGGAAATGCAAACCACTGGTAAACCCTGAATATGCAAGTGGCATAGGCAATAACTACATCCCCATGCAAATGACAGCTTATGAAGAAATATGATTCGACCTGGCAGCTGATCATAGAGTAACAATAAAAATCCAGGCATGTCAGATCCCAAAATCACTCCTCAATATCTTAGATGTCAAGTTTGTCAAATGTTAATTGTAACTGCCTTAAAGTAAAACGTGCACATACAGCCAAAATAAGGGGAGATGATATGCAAGGAAATATTAGCTTCTTAATTAGATTCTTCTCATTCAATAGGCTTGTCCTATTAACTTCATCAATTTTACTTTTAGGAAAAGAACAAAGACACCCCCCCAAAAAAATGTCTAAAATCCTTTTGTTTTGATTGAAAGAAAAAGATCAGACTTCTGAGGGAAAAAAAAAAAGATGTGTCCAAAGGGAAGATTGATTTAGTTTCCCTTGTCTGTATCAAATCCATTAGTGTTACCTTGGTAAGAGTCCCAGAAAGCTACACTGCCTGAAACTTTCATAACATCCCCTAGATTTTGTCTACCAATATTCTGGATGAGCACATATTATCAGCTATTTTACCTTGAAAAAAAGTCTCCAGATATTTGTATCCTATAAGGAAGAAAAGAAAGATTGTGAAATATCTATTCCATTCATGAATTTACCCATTCATTTAAAACATACTTAAGCATCACTGTGTTCTGTCAGTCTTCTCTGAGGCTTCTCTGTTAGGTGAGGAAACAGAAACTTAGAATCAGTCTCCATCTCCAACTTTTGGATTTAACAACCAACCAACTGATGAACTTTACAACCCCAAAGGGAAGGCTTAGGAAAAGCATGGGCTTTATCACCAGAAAGACATATATTCAAGCCTTGATTCTCCAGGTGAACTTGAAAGGTGACTGAATCCCCCCAAGTCTAAGATTCCTCATTTATAAAATGGAGCAGGCAGTAATTGTAAGTAGTGCATTGAATTCCTATGAAGATAAATGAAATCATGTGTATAATACATTCAGCCTAGTCCAGTTCATATTAAAGGGTCAGGGAACATTAACTACTATAAGTATAATCAGTATTTTCATACTGAGAATACTAAAAGAGCCAAAAGGAGTGGTCTGGGAATGTGTGATCTTAGTATGCGTTTGAATGGTGATGCCCTCCACAAAAGAGGGGCAGCACAAAGGGGAGTGTTCCAGTCCTTTACGTGAGCAAAGGGTGGAAAGAGAGGACAGGAGAGATGGTCAGGGTGAAGAGCCCAGGGCTCCTATGGGAAAGCACTGAGGTGTGAGTCAGGAGCCAAGCTGGACCTCAGGACTTCTTGGGCTGCCCTGGGCCTCAGTTAATGTTGGGACTGGAGCTCACTGGCATCAGCACAGCCTGAACTGGAGCGTGTCTTCAGTTATGTCTTTATCAACAACACTCTTATAAATTCCCAGGCATACTCATCAAATGCATGGATGATGTTAAACTGAAAAGGAAATTAACTTTTCATAATCCAGTTTCAAATGTGTCTGAGAAAGCTAGGGAGATGAGCTGAATCTTACAAGATGTCATTATCTTTCCAAAGACAAATGTAAATCCCTATACTTGGACCTAAACAGTCAAGTGCACAAACAGGCTGGGGATGGGAATGTTGGCTGAGCAGCAGCTAAATAGAAAAATTCCAGATGGTTTTAGGAGCGAAGAGGACTGTGGGTTGCTGCCATTTTTTATGGCATCAACAGAAACATCGTATTGAAAACTGGGTAATAATTATTCTGTATTATTTTTTATTTAATGTGTACTTGACCACATCTGATATAAATTGTGTTTAAATTTGAGCATCACATTTCAAGAAGGAAGTCAAAACAATTGGAACACACTCAGAAAAAGATATTTAGAGCTGAAGGAACACCAATTTATACACTTATAAGAACAATCAATAGAGGAAGAAAATGTGAACTGATTTGTGAGATTGGATAGAAATAGGAAAACTGGAGAAAAGGCTTAAAAGTTGGGGAGTGAGTGTGCTCTGGAGTTCGTATTTAAACAGTAATTTGATATATGTTACAACCAAGTATGATGATCTATGTCTGTAATTCCAGTACTTGGGAGACTGAGACAGGAGGATTGCAGGTTCAAGGCCAGTCTAAGCAGGCAATTCACCAAGACCCTCAACAACTTAGCAAGATCCTATTTCCAAAAAAAAAATAAAAAATTATAGGGCTACTAAGGGTGTAGCTTGGTGGTAGGATGTACCTGGGTTCTATTCCCAGTCCATAAAAAAGTATAATATATTTTGCATATATTATAGATTCTCTTCTTTGGATATGTGATAGATTATTTGAAGACAATTTTTCTACCCCCATCTTTAGACCCACTGAGGCCACAAAACACTTATCAGTTTGTGAACCAACACATAAAGCAGTTCACTGAGTAAATAAAAGATAAAGAGAAAATCATCATTATTCTATGAGAGGAAAAATCACTGTGTTATTACAGTCAAATGAGAGCCTGATGTATTCTGCAACTTAGCTTCATCTAAGTTGGAAGGGTCATTAGCTTCCCAAAGTTGGGAAGCTCTACTCTACTCCACAACTAAACTGTAGGCCTTGAGTCTAGACTCCGATTGCTTTGGCTTTTCTATCTTTGTGAACATGAAAAGATTAAAAAACGTTGCAGCCCTAACGTCTTAATCATCGTCTAGAATAGGACTCCTACACAGTGTTGACTTAAAACAAATATAGAATAATCAGAAACAGCAGAAGCTATAAACTCTGGGTTTAAACTTGTCAGAAAATGTTTACTTGTTTTCATCAGACTGCATCAAGGAAGGAAAGAAAAAAATATCACATGACTAAACAGATAAACAAAAATGACAAACAGAGGAGCCAAAGAGTACTAAAAGCAGAAGCTGAGATTTTTGCAGAGCTCATAAGCTCACCTTATGGACCGAAGCCTATCAAAACAGATGACACCCACATAAAGCCCCACATAAAAGAGCAGAAACCCAAGATTAAGCCAAGACTACAAATGGGCACTTAGGGACCCTTGAGTCTCATGAAAGGCAGAAGTCAGGCTGGTATCCCCAGAGACCTACCAGAAAGAGTCATAATTTGGCTAAGTTCAAAAAGTCAGTGCAGACTTTTCTCTCCACTCCCAGTAAGACAGACTCTGCAGCAAACCTTAAGTGTTTACTCTGATCTTTGCATTGTTGCTTATCTGATGGTGACTTGGTCCATAACACAGCTCTGGTGTCCAAAGACGTGGAAGGCTTAGGAGGATGTTAATTAGATGAGATGCCCATAAAGGTCACAGAAGCATGCGTCCAGCAATCCCTGGTGCATCCCACAATTTTTGGAAGAGATTAGACAGCAGGGATTAGAAAGCAATCCTGCATACCTCTGTTCCATCCCCCTCTTTCTCGGTCTAGCAATAGCAACAAGATACAGACACCAGTTCTAACAATTACAACACAATAAAAACGATCAACATAAAAAAAGCCACCTCCACCTGCAATAATACACTTCCACCAACAAAAGTGGTTGACACTTAGTATATGCCAGACACTGTTCTGTTCCTATTGACTGGGGCAGCTTATTAAAATTTCTCAATGTTCCTATTTTGCACATTAGGAAACTGAAGCACGAAAATGTTAAAATGCTTTGCTGGTTTGCCCAAAATCAAATGAATAAATGCAAGAGCCGGTCTTAGTCTTAGCCCCTAAGTTTTACCGACTCCCTAATACCGATACAAGCTGATCTCAGCACAAACGTTTCCTGGGAGCCTCTTTCTCTGAATCCTACTTCCTCTTCCCCAGTATTCCACTTCTCCCAATGTCCTAAGCACCTGTGCCATTTAATGCCCCCAAACGACATCTGGATATTCTACAATGCTAGGATTTGGTTCTAGGTATCATAAACCTGCTGCTAAGGCATCTGACCTCGCCCCTCCCAGCCCCTAATCTCCTTGCTTGCAGCGACCCCTACCTGCAGCAGCCTCTACCTGCAGCCTCAAGCCACACTAAGGGCTTTTCCTCTTTCTTGGCTGCTCTAGCTGGGAGCCTGGAGCCAATGTGTCTCCATTCACCATGACTACCCCTGCACATCTGCTAACACACCCTTTACATCATGATTCCTGGAAATGGCACTCTGCTCACACCCACCGCCTATTGACCCCCAGCTGTCTACATCATAGTCAGTCACCTCATGGTAGTCTTGACTTAGCCAGGGTGCCCTCTCTTACCCCTTTGCTAGACCTCTTTACCAAGCATTAATCCTTCTAACCCTTTCTTCCCTCAAAGTAATCATAGTCTACTTTGATTTCACACTGTCCTTACTCAGTTCATTAAAATGTTCACCTAACGCATTTTTGAAGATTGAGATATTGTATCACCTATCATATTCATGTTGAATAAATATTTCTAAAAAAGATAACACACTATGCTAGTGCAGTTATGGTGAAATAGTGCTTTCATATAACATGGATTGTCTATGTAAATGGAGTCCTGTTAAAATCGGTCTATGTAAATTTATTCATTAAGATCATTTTTATTAAGATTCATACTATTTTATTTGGTAACTTGATTTTCATGAGTCTTTACTGAGCAAATAATTAGTCTCCTGAAACATGATCTTTGCTCCTCTATATCTCCCAAATCTATACATCTATCTCCCCAGATCAATTTCCTCCAACCCCATGAAACTTCAAGGCTACAATGAGCTCCTCATCTTCTGCATTTTTAATGCACTTGGCTTCTTTGCATTTCATGCCTGGAATTGCTGCCAATTCATTTAGTGAAATTTACAGAATTTTATGATACAATGGGCTTGGGACTATGCTAATGCTAGAGAGGCAAAAGATAATAAAAATGACCAGGTTGGAGATATAGCTCAGTGGTAGAACATATGTCTAGCATGCATCAGGACCTGGGTTTGATCCCCAGGAAAGGGAAAGAAAGAAAGAAAATTTGAGATGAACTTAATTTCAGAGAAAACATTAATCCATACTTCCTCTTATGTGTGACACAAAAATTAAGCTTCCCTAATAAAATATTTTTGGTGAAAGAAAATATATTTCTAGAAATACATATTTCTATGTACTTCTATGTAAAATATACTGCTTTCTAAAATGCAATTTAATCTCAAATAAAAATTAAAATATTTATTTATTAAGAGCCTTGTGTGTGTGTATACAATATATCTGCATTTTACAGAACCTCAGAGAGGTTAACAAAGGATGAATCTAGTAAATAATGGATCACAAATTTATTCCCAGATCTCCTCCCACTGCACTATTCAATTTCCCTAAAATATGTTTGTGTTTTATAAATAGATCTTCCTAAGGGAAATTCTTTCTGTGTACCTCAAAGTTACTATAAGTCACTCAAGGATAAGAAACAGAAAGTCTTCTAGAGTAACATTTGTGTGTGTGTGTGTGTGTGTGTGTGTGTGTGTGTGTGTTGAACACAGGAGCATTCTACCTCTGAGCTACATCTCCAGCCCTATTTTATTTTTTATTTTGAAGTAGGGTCTCATTAAGTTGGGTTTGTAGTGTATGTCCAGATGCATATGCACAAAGTGTGATAAGAATAGCATGCCAGATATTGGAAGTAGAAAACCAGCTACCTCACCATGGGCCCAGAGGTCCTCACCAATAAAATACAGAAATAATGTTCACTCTACTTACCCAGACACTGCGATTGTCATTGACATATGGAAGTCTCTAATAAACCATAGGGCATTACACACACATATGCCTTTCATTGTTCTCTCTTTATTAAGGTATAACAGATCTCCCCAGCCAACTGAAATTTTATTGGAACCAGAGAAAACTCATTTTCCATTTTATCTATCATAGAGCCTAACATACACTACATACTCAAATTTGGTTGATACACTGATACAAGCTAGTACTTTTCCAATATTTAACAGGATTCATGCATGCCACAAACCCTAACACAGGGTTTTTACATGGAGAAACAAAGGCAAAGACTAGGTAAATTCTCATGAAGTGTGGTTATTAGAGCATATTATAGAACAAGTACTCTTTGAGGGCATCCTTCAGAAAGCATCAACCAGAAGAGTGGGGTAGATTCGTGCAAGGGCTGAGGAAGGAGAAAGTATCAGTCAAGGTCCCGAGGGAAAGTGCCCTTACCAGCCTAGCTTCTCTTAATAGAGGCACAGGCAGAGTGTATGTCTGCCATTAGCCCCACCTCCTGCCAGAATTTTCTTCCTAACACCATCCACCTTCCCCAACCAGCTGTGCCCTTGCAAGATGTCTTGATATTATCCTTCTCAGCCAGGGCTCTTTTGTTGCTGGCTGTTAAAACTGAAACCTTTTATGGTGTATATAAGCCAGAGGTGACACAATTAAATGAAACTATTTGTCATATAAAATTTACATCAGCAGGAATTAAATGTCAAATAACTTAGGATTGACAGCCTCCACTGAGTCATAAAGACTCTAAATTAGTCTTGTGAAGGGTATTCTCACACAGTCCCTAATAAACTCCACTCTACCTAAGACTTGCTTTCAAAAGTGCCAAGAGGAGAATGTCAATGATGAGGTTGCCATGTCCCTCACGAAAAGTTGGATGGAGATTAAAAAGTCATCCTGTACCAACTGTGAAGTTTTCCTTTCCAAAAAAAAAAAATGTATATATATATATATATACATATACATATATATGTATATATATATGTACTTTTATTGGTGCATTGTAATGATACATTCTAATGAAGTTCAGAATGATAAGGATATACGTGCACACAGCACGTGGTGAGCTTCCCCCTGGCTCCCACTCCACTCCTATTCCTTCCCGATACACAATACTGAGATTGGCTTTGATAATTTTATATATGTCCATGGTGTCAATGGAAGTGCTTCCTTCATCAGGCTTTCTTAACGCAAGAAAAACACAGAGTAGAAAAATATGGTTTAAAGGAAAGTACAGCAGTAAGAAAACTTGAGTCCTGTCTCTGACTGTTTTAATTTATGACCTTAGGCCAATAACATCCCTTCTCTTATTTACAGGAAATAACACCCATTTTTCCCTGCTTTTTGCAGCTGTTTTTCTTAATTTAGCCTATCTTCTAAATCTAAACTAATTTAGAATTACAGACAAACGGAATAGAAAGTACAGAGAATTCTCATATACCTCCTTCCTCTTTCATATACTCTCCATTTGCACTAGTATAGTACATTTATTACAACTGATGAATCGGTATCAATACATTACTATTAACTATATAGTCCATAGTTTATATTAGAGTTCACTCTTGGTGCTATACAGTTCTGTGGGTTTTGGCAAATGTTTAATGTTATACAGTTGCCACTATAGTATCACAATAGTTTCATTGCCCTAAAAAATATCCATTTTGCATGGAGCAAATTTCAGGATTAGGTGAAATAATGGGGTATTTTTTTACCTACAAAACTAAGTAAATGTCAGTTTGTAGCAGCAATAGTTTTCTTTCATTTATTCAACATAATACTAAGTACTGGAGTCACGACGACAAATAGGACACTTCTTATGCCTGGTAAACACTGGGAAATATGCATGTTGATTATGAGTATGCATTTTGATGATCTTCAAACTAGAGATCTCTAAAGTATATTAATGTAAACAATTGACATGCATAAGTGCTAAATCTGTGCCAGCCAGAGTTATATGTTCTATATAATGTCCTGTCATGAAACCCTCCCAGCCTATGTGCTAGATGCTATTACCATCTACCTTTCGTGTGTGAGAGTCTTTTTCTCCTATTGATAATGTATATAAGTTCCAGAGATGAGGTCACTAAGCCAAGTTCCTAAAACAATTGGGTTTCATGGGCACAAGCAGGGAAAAGGGGCTTGCAGAACAGGAGCAAAGGGACAGAGGCACAGGAAAGTCACAGTGCACACATGTGCTCCGACGCCTGAGGGAGTCAATGTCATTAAATGCGGCAAAAGAAGGTCACAGCAAGAGATGACACTGGAGAGAAAGACAAATGCCAATTCATGCAAGGTCTTATGTGTGCTGCTCAATAGTTAGTTGTTTATTCTGCAAGCAGTGAAGTACATGGAAGGTTTTCAATATGATTTATTTCACCTTTTAAAAAGATTATCCTCGAGAAGACTTTAGGACAAATTGGAAGACTAAATGAAAATTAATTATGAGACTCAGCTTAGTGGATTATACTTGGTAAACACATACTTGGTAACAGAACTGTACAAAGTGCACCTCACTTGTTCAGCTCCCCGCTAGGGGGCAGGCAGAAGATGATGGGAATCTACAGTAGAGGGAATATAGATGATGAGATGAACCTTAGAGATGTTAAGGAAACAGCAAGGATTTGATCTGGAATGTCCTACAAAGGCCCATGTGTCAGCGGTGTGCTCCGAGAGTGGTGCTATTGGGTGATGTGGCACATATAAGAGGTGAGGTCTTTGGATCATTGGGACAGGCACTTGAAGGGATCTTAGGTCCTTCCTCTTCTTCTTTCTCACTCCCTGGCCATGAAGTGAGTGGGTTTTCTCTGACACATGCTCTTCCACTATGATATGCTACCTTGATATAGGCCCAAAACAATGGGCCACTCAATCATGAACTGAAGCCTTCAAAATCCTCTGAAGTCACAAGCCAAAATAATCGTTTCCTCTTTTTAGCACTTGATTATTTCAGGTATTTTTACAGTAAGAGAAATCTGTCTAACACAGAGACTAAACAAGTAAGCCTCGGGTACCAGTTAGAGATTTGGTGAGGAAAATGGTGGCAAAATATCCTATCCAAGATTTCTGATTTGAGTACGTAGATTGATGATGATAATGATACCATGTATTGAGAATAGTAATAAAGGAGAATTATTAGATGGATAGCAAAAGTCAGCAAGTTCAGATTTAGTTGTATTGCAAATAACTGACAAGGATTATCCAGGTGGTAGTTGGATGCTCATCAATTTCTTAGCAGAGATGATAAGGCTAAAGACATACACATCGCACACACACACACACACACACACTCACACACAACTTAGAAATGATCGGCACATAGAAGCAGCATCAAAATGGCCTGGGAGAAGCTAAAATCTGTCCAAGGAGAACACATAGAATGAAAAGAGGAGTGGACCAAAAGACAAGGCTTCTCAAAAACAAAACCCTATATGGAAAATGTATGAATAAATCCTAGAGTATGGAAAGAAATCACAACACGTAGAGAATGAATGAGCATGAGATCAGATGAGAAACAGAAAGGAAAGTGAATCATAGAAATTAAGAAAGGAGAAAGCTTCATAAATCACGGAGTGGTTTCCAGTGTCAAATGCCACAGGGAGGTCAGACATGATGAGGACTGAAAGAGCCCATTAGATTTGGCATCCAGAGGTTACTGATGATCCCGTTCAAACAGCTTCAATTGAGTGGAAGGACAGAAGCCAGATTGCAGAGTGATGAAGAGTGAGTGAACGATGTGGAAAGAGACGACATGTGTAGATTATGCCTTCAAGGAACGGGGCTGTGAAGGAAGGAGGAAAATTGAAAGTGACAGTAGGGTAGAGAGGGAATTGCTTTTTAAGATGGGACATTTGAGTCTCTTTATTGACCACAGGAAAGTAGCCAATACAGAAGCAGAAAGATTGAGATTATAGTAAAAAGAGGGACAAACTGATGGAGCAACGTCTTAAGAATAGAAAAGGGACAGAAGGGTAGGAGACTAGAAAAGGGGAAGTTCTTTTAAAGATGGAGGAAAGGTAGGAAGCTAAGGTCTGTTCACACTAGGAGTCAGGTGTTTGGAGACATCTGGAGGATGCAGATGGGGCATGGGGCTGCCAGCAGTCTCTCACACGCAGGGCATGCAACCTAAGGAGAAAGAGCACCTTGTAAAGAACAGAGCAGCAGGTCCAGGAGCAAAGGGATTAGCCACACAGAAGTGATCTCAGTTCTCTGTATCATTCAGGCCTCTGGTGGACACTGACATCACAACCAGCACTTGGGTCCAGCACACATTTTTATGAGCATCAGCAGGATGTTCAGCAGTGATAGCTAAGCATGCGACACTGTCAGATAAAATTTGGGGAGATAATTCTTTTATTATTTCCCAATGCCAGGGATTTTGAGGGAGTTGGCACTAGGGTATACTAGAGATTAAACCCAGGGCCATTCTACCTCTGAGCTACACCCCAGCGGCCCTATTTATATATTTAGTTGTTCAGGCTAGCCTCAAACCTGAGTTCCTCCTGTCTTAACCTCCCAAGTACTGGTATTACATGCATTGCCACTATGCCTGTTTGAGGAATTTTTATCATTACCAGAATTGTCGTCATCGTCGTCATCATCATCATTTGCATCCTTCCAATGTTAAATACAGAGCAAAACAATGTGACTAATTACCTCAAAGAAGATATAATATCGCATGGCCAGGCTGTAAATAGTCTTTTGTAAGATTATAACATGTGCAAATACACACAAACACACACATGCGCACATGCACACACACACACACGCACACACACAGAGTCTTGAAAGTCATGTCTTTCAAATGCAAGAGCAAGGTGCTTGATAAGAATTGTTTTTCTGTTATTCTAAAAATCTTTATAACTAAATTCATATGGCCTTGTGGAAAGGATCTAATATTTCTAGATAAATAATATATGAAAAGAGAATACAGAATATGTCAGCACTAAGTAGGTCCTACCCCAAACTCCCCAAAGCATAAGCAGCTAGTGCAAGCACTTACCCTCCTAAGAGAAAGAGATTGCAACAAGCCAGGCGTTATGGAGAATTCATGACCCCTGGAGCAGCTTCACCCACAGACTGACAGGAGCTGCTATATTAATCCTTCATCCCTTGATGAGATAACTCTGAAGCACAGATTCTGTGCTGGCTCCCAGATTTCCAGGTAGAATTAAGCTCCAATTATTTACAGAGGAGTTTTGCTTCATAGGATAACCTTTATCAGTTGCCTTCCTTCCCCATCCACTTCTACTAATGTTTCCTGGGATCACCTCTAAATAATCTACATGCATTATAATCCTTGTCTCAGGGGCTGATTTGGAAAGAACTTATGGAGAGACACCTTGTAACATGAGCAGTCAGAGGGAGAAAGATGTGGAGAGTTCATGCCTTAATGGCTTTAGTTTACTCTGTGTAATAGAAGCAAGGTCATCTTTGCAGAATAAATTTGAGGAATAGACAGCATTTGAACTACTGTGAGCAACAAATGAGAACACCAACTAGGGTCACCTGGAAGGATGGCAGAGCAGCACTGAGACTCGAGCTAGAGTTAGAAAACACATCTGCACAGGCACATGCATTCCCCTGCCTACAGCATGCTGCCATTTGGAAGCAGAAGCAGGAAAGCAGGAAGTCAGATGGACCAAGAGTAGGAAGTCAGCGGAGGAAGTTGCAGCACAATGCCCAAGAAGTGAGAAAAGTGGGCATGTTTACAGCAAGAGAGTGACCAAAGTGGTTCAGTATGGCCCAGGGAAAAACAGGAAAACCATGCCTGAAAGGACAGTAGAGGGAGTAGGAAATAATTTGAAGAGTATAGGTGAAGAGAAAAAAAAGCAAAAGGGCTGGAAGGACAGGAAATTTTCTTTGGAGGTAAATGCATTCGTGAATGATATTTAAGATATGGATCAGTCCTACGGAGTGACAAGGACCAAGACATCATCAATCATAACATCAGCAATGCCCCAGAAACTAACAACACAACATATGTGGTTTGATGACTATGAATCAAAGTATATTATAGTCTATAGATGGATGCAGCTTGGAGCTACCTGAGATTTTCCAATTATCATCATATTTATTTTTGGCTTCATTGAGCTTTCACAGAAGGAGAAGAAGGAGGCCATTGTTTCTCTTCCACTTTTTGCTACTCTCCTTGAAGGGAAGTTCTCCTGGTGGCCTTGGACCAACCCAATCCTTGCCCCCTTTATCACCTGTATCTCTCAGAATTGTAGAATGTGGTGGGAATATAACATTGCGAGATGGAAAGGGATCTTCCATGAAAGCTCAGGCCTTATACCAGTCCCCTACTAAAAACAGAATATCCCTAAATACTGTAACCCCTTGAATCCTATTGATCTTGAGGTATAAAGTCAGGGTAAGCTGCTTTCTGTGGTCCCTCAATTGAAATGCAAGTAAGACACACTCTAGCCAGGATCCCATCTGCACTAGGGCAGTTTTCCTAATCCTTGGGGAGACAAGCTCACAATGAATCCTAAGTTTCCGATGTCTCTCATTATCTGTTCGTAATATATCCACTTTGTGTAACTTGTGTCTGTGAGTATTCTGTCTCACTGGACTAAGATAAGTTGATAACCAGTGCATGGTGAACTTGCTTCTCATTCCTCTCTGTCTTCTCTCAAATGTAAGGAGTTGGAGTTACATGCTATGACCCTCTGTTGTATCGATCTAACCATAACCAGGAAAATAAAGATAAGTATTTAGAAGTCATCCCATGGAAAGGATTCCTTCTACAAGAACTTTAAGATTTCTTCCAGCTCTGATTGTCTGATCTTCAGGGAACCCCATTCCCCACCAACTAAATGTAAAATCTCTGAACTCATAAGCCATACCCTGTTCTATCACCCATGGGCCTAGATCGGTGCTGGACATCCAGGAAAAGCTCAATAAAATCGTGTTCCTGAAGTGAGCACATTTTAAAAAAAAAAAAAAAAACCTCCTGGGCCAACTCACAGTGAGAATCTGCACACCATCCACATTTTAAATAGAGGTAAATTCCCTCCAGCTCCCTCATCCACTTCATTCTCCAGAGCCTTGAATTAATCAGATGGAGCCAAGGCTGCCCCTGTGGTTTGCCAGAAACAGGCACATCACCAGGACCACAAAGCCACTTCCCTTCCCCACTACACTGTGCAGCATTTTGTAACAATAAATATTGCTAAGAGAACAAAAATCCCATCGATACCTCCAAGTCTGACAGGGCCTTGATTGGTGTGTGCTAACACTGGGCCCCTGACTCTCTCATCATTAATTACACATCAATGACACATTTGCCTGTGTGACAGAGAGTGAGAGGAGGCACGTCTTAACAACCTTGGCATGCTTGGCCCTGGGGGCCCTGGGAGCCTGTGCAGGGACAATTATAAATACAAAAACTGCAATGGGTTTTCCTAGACTGACAGAGAAAATGAGATGTCTGCTCCAAAGGAGGAAAATTGCTGATGTTGTATATTCAGCATGTCTATACAAAGGGGTGAGGTGATAAAAAGCCTCTGAGAAGATAAGAAGTTGCATCTGTTAATGGAATACTACCACGACCATCACTACCCCCACCAGTACCAACGCCACTATCATCATAATCATCATCATCATATTCATGTCTATTATATTTTAAAGAATATGGAGTATTTTTATCAAATATCTTTTAATCCTATCAAGGCAAAAACTATTTTTCTTATACACAGTACTTAAGTCTATTCCATGTATATTACAGACACTGTATGAATTTTAGAAAAATGAATGAATGAATTAATAATACAAAAATGGTAAAGCTAGACCAGCTTGACTAGTCCGTATAGATTGTGTCCATGTCTCAGATGGAGGAACAGAAGTTCAGAATGTTTCAGAGACTTGCTCAGTCACATAACTAATGGAAACAGCATCAGGACTTGGGTTTTGTGCTACCACATCATGTTCTGTCCCCCATACTCACTTGTGAGGGAGTTATACATGAGTGAAACAGTTAAGCGTATATTTGTCCAAAAACTTGTTCCATGACTATCCCCTCATCACCAGTAGCTCTGAGTTCTCTGGTAAGATGCATACAAAGCCCTGAACTCCCTGAGCTCCATAAAAAAGGAGGCTTCGTCCACACACTGATCTCTGCAGCAGAAGTGGTGATTTTCTGCTGAGTGTGGTGCATAGGGGACTGGTTCGTCAAGAAAATGACTCACAGAGGAGCTGAGACCCAGGGCAGCACTAGGGCCCCCACAGACCTTGCTAGTTACAGCATGTAGAGACCAATTTACCCCTCTGCTGATTCCTTCCTTGGCTCAGGATTGGGACTTCTGGATTCTAGTTCTTCCTGCTCCTATAACAAATGATACTCTAGAATTCCTCATTTGCACTGAACAGCTTGATCCTTCAGTACTCCCCAATATAGTCAGGCTTCACTTACTACTACAAAAGCCCTCAAATTGTCATTGCTAGTCTGGGTTCCATTTGCTTTTATAAAGGCTCTAAGGATCTGCTAGTCTCCATTCTTTAAGATGTGGATCATTGAATACCCAGTCATGTGACCTGGTCCTTTCTGGAGCATTAAAGTCACAGTGAATGCAAAAAATTTCCCAAAGAAACCTGGATATAATGAATAGTTTCTTTTCTAGACTCAGTCTCAAGTTTGATGGTTGAATGAATACCTTCATCACAATCTTCCCATTGGCGGTTGATATTGGATCTTTTAGATACCATGTCACAAACTATATGACAAAGTCCATTGCAATAGAAACATAAGAATATATTTCGTTGATGACCTTTAACAAGCTTTTGAAGTTGAAGGAAAGGGACTAACCTTACAGAAGTATTCAATGTTACCCATGCCCTGGATTATCTAAACTGTCCCTATTTCCCCTAAGATCTTTTATTCCTATATTTCTAATGTTTTGTTCTCCAAATATACATTTCTCTTCTGGTAACAGCACCTGGATTCTACTAGAAAGCCCTTTCCCATTCACAGTTCAGCAGATCTGAATTAAATCTAACCCATTCCTTACAGATAGATGTGTGATGTGACCAATCAGAATGTTCCATCCTCTGACCCCATGTCTGCATCAGAGATGGACATGTGACCTAGGCTGGTTAAATTGACTCAACCCATGCACAGGTGCTAAAACTATTGAGAAAGAGTAAGCCACACCTACTTTGTTAAAGAGTAAATCTATTGATAATTTCATATATATACATAGCATTATTTGAAGTATTTTCTTCCTCAGTACCAATCTTAATATTATATATGGGGAAGGAGAGAAAATGAGATGGGACCCAATTGAGCTCAGGGACATTCTACCTCTGAAATACGCTCCCAACATTTTATTCTTTTTATTTTGAAACAGGATCTCACTAAGTTACTGAGGGTCTTGCTAAGTTTCAGAGGCTGGCATCTAACCTGAGAATGATCCTCCTATCTCAGCCTCCCAAGTACTGGGATTATAGGAATGCTCTGCCACACCTATCTCTGAGGAATTCTTTACTAGGATTTTTTTAATGCCAGTATATGACTCAAGAATAACTGAATTCACAGTATAGAATAGGAGCTATACATATTTCACCTACAGTTAACTTTGTACATTTATATTCAACAAACTATATGCTCTATAGCTGTCTGTATAGGACAATTTATTAGATAGCTTCATGTGGTTATTGAGCATTTGAAATGTAGTTAGTCCAAGTTGAATTGTGCTGCAAGTGTAAAATGCACACCAAATTTCAAAGTCTTATTGTGGGAAAAAAAAGAATATAAAATGCCTCATTAATAATTTTTCTATTGACTTCATATCAGAATGGTAATATTTTGGTGTCTGGTGCTGCACTAGAAAATAATAAAACATGAATAAAAAGCTATGTTCCCAAAGGGTCTTCACTTACTTGAAGAAAATAATATTTTCTTTGGGTCCAAGGGAAGATAACTTCACCTCACAGAGAACAAAGAAATCCTAACTGTAATTAAACAAATTTCACTGCAGTTACTGAGATGGCTCCCCCAACAGTCAACAACTTCTGGCAAAATTTCTCCTACAGTTGAAAGACTTTCAGGTCAAAAGTTTAAAGTAATTGTCATTTTTACTAAAGGAAAAATAGATAACAAGTTGAAAATAAGCAGATTCTACCACTGCTACCCTGAAGTATTTGTAGCCTCTCTAGTGAAATAAAATGAGACAGTGGTAATCTCTACTGCCTACCCTAGTTCTAGTCTACTGGTCTAGCCCAGTGTCTCAGTCAACATGCTTACTGCTGTAATCCAAAACAATTAACCACACAACTTAGAGGAAAGAAGACTTATTTGCTCATGGTTTGGGGAACTTTCAAGATTCAGATGTGAGACTGGGGTCTGCAGAGCTCAGGACACAGCATCAGGAAGCAGAGAGTGAGAGAGAGCAAGAGCTCTGCTTTCACATTATGGAGGCCAGAAGCAAGAGGACCAACAAGAAAAGGGATTCAAAGACAAAGCCATAGTCCCTAAGGCTCCTGCACACAAGGACCCATCTTCTCCAGTAACACGCTACCTGCCTAGGTTACCAGCTAGTAAATCCATTACAGTGGATGTCTCCACTGATGGGATTAAACCTTTCATGACTTAAATGCATCAACTCTGAACATCAAAACATGAGCTCTTCAGGGAACATTCTTTATCTAAGCAGAACATTCCACCATGAAGAACTCATGCCCATTTCAGAAGAAAAATGTATTTAGTTCATCTCCAAAAGTTCCCATAGTTTTAACAGTCCCAGCATCACTCAAAAGTCCCAAAAACTTCTCAGAAACTCAAGGTGAACTCTTTGCTGTTAGCTCCTATATGAGAAAATAAAAAGCAAGTTATGTGCATCCAATGTACAACGGCACAGAGTAATCATTTGCATTCCAAAAGAGAAGATCAGGGCCACAGAAAGAAGCAACGGGACCAAAGAAGGATTGAAATCCAGCAGGGCAAACATTTAATCCTGCAACTCCATTTCTGGCATTCGGGGCATATTATTGTAAGACATGACACAATCTTCAATAGGCCTTAGCAGCAGGCCTTCTCCTGTCGCCTGGTTGATTGCACTGGGCAGCATACTCACTTATGTGGAAAATAAGGCTAGAAGTACAATATTAAAATGTTAATGACATATAAACAAAAGATAAGAATATAATAAAAGTGCAGAAATTTTACACATGTTAAAGGGTTAATAAATAACATAAATACTGCAAGAAGATATGGCTCCTTACCTTGTGGAAGACCTGAGTTTGCCTGTGTACATGGGTGTTGGAAGAGCTGTATCTTGTAAATTATTGAAAGATGGCAAATGGGAAGTTACATGAAATCAGGCAAAATGCCAAAAGGCCAGATATGGATGGATGTGGCACATTGTGCCCTTGCTGACCTGAGAGAGCTGGTAGACCTACATACGTCTACTTTGTATATTATTTCTCAGCTCAATTAAGCAGAGTGTTGTTTCTGAACTCATCTATTTGTGCGTGTGTGTATGTGACCCATTGTGCATAAACAAATGAAAAATTCACCTTATACTCAAGTTGCTCCCCAATGTTTCAATTCTGTGGAACATATTGGCATTTCAAAACAAGTCTTATAGTCAAACTGACTATATCTAGAAGTTTTAGGTTCTTATCTATCATCCACCATTCCACTTGCAGGATAAATTTTCCTAAAAACAAATCTCATCTTTTGTTTAAGATCTCTCAGAAGAAACAGGCAGTTCAGATAAATGTTTCAGACAATGAACAAGATAGAATTTTAAAGGACAGAGAAATGGTGGTTAGCTAAGGGGTCTGATAAAGTTTTCCCTACTGAATCATAATTGAGCCAGACAGTAAAGAATAGTAGAAACTAGAGAGAATGTTGGAGGTAAACAAACAGAGAAAGTATGTGAGCCAAAGAGAAACCCAGACCTAGGATCAGCCTCTGTGCCTCCAGGGAAGAACTCCTTTTCTGAAAGAGGACAAGACACAAGGATTGTGCATCAGGGCTGATATGCCCCAGATATCCTTATCTACCTTTTTAAAGTTTTATTTTATTTTTTGTCGTACTGGGGAATGAACTTGGGGGTGACATTCTACCTTTGAGCAGCACCCCAACCCTATTTTATTTTTTTATTTAGTTGCAGAAGACCTCACTAAGTTGCTGAGGCTGGTGGCAAACCCGCGATCCTCCTGTCTCAGCCTCACAAGTACTAGGATTACAAGCATGTGCCAGCACACCTGATTTTATTTTAATCAACAAATAACAATTTCATATATTTATGGTATCATCTATGAAATCACTTAAACTTTCCCTTTAAGCTTCTATATATCCTGAGGACTACTAAGACCTGAGCAAGATGGAGGAATTAGTAATTGGCATACTTGCTCATCGTGTATTTCATCAAGCAATCATAGCTTTGCAATACTACCTACCTAAGAAGAAAAAGAAGGCGAAAAGCACAGTATCATGAATCTGGCAACTTAGCTTCAAGATCCTTTGGCGCTCACTTCCATTGTATAGTTTCTACACTCTGTGCCTGATAGATGCTGCTTCTCCTATGAGTATTTCTCAGTTAACTAATATTGGGGGTGGTTTAATGTTTTTACTCTGTAGTACAATCCTGGGCATTGCAGAACAATTAGAATCCCTTCCTAGCACTTAGCAAATGCCCCCCTCACATGTCCACACATTTCTGGAAGAGCTGGTGAAGTCTCTGGATTGGAGCCATAGCCATTCGGGTCTCATTTAGCTTCCTACTTTCTTTTTCCTGTACACTCAGCCTGTCCACTTTTAGAGACAAACTCTTAAGATGTTTTCATTTACTTACCAGGTAACTATTTAGCTAGAGCAGGAGAAAATACTACAACCAGGGAAAGAGGAGACACATATGGAAATTCAAAGTACTTTCCACCACATTCTGTATCTCTTATTATACATAAGATTTTAATATCATTTTCAGGACTACAAAGTTGGCCATTAAATGCTTGCAATTTATTGGCCAGAATGAGGTATGAAGCTTGAAGAACCATTCTGATAAAGTGGTCTTGGTAAGGAAACTGTGACTCAGAGATGGATCCTTGGTCAGGCTGCTGATTTGGGATTAGAATCCAATTGATTCCTCCCTGTACTCGTTTTTGTTGTTGTTGGTTTTGGGTTTTGTTTTTTGGTCTTTTCTGCGGTACTGGGGATTGAACTCAGGGGCATTCTACCTCCAAGCTACACCCCCACCCCTATTTTTTATTCTTTATTTTGAAACAGGGTCCCACTAAGTTGCGGAGTGCCTCACTATGTAGCTTAGGCTGGCTACGAACCTGAATCCTCCTATCTCAGCCTCCCAAATGCTGAGATTACAAGTGTGCATCACCACGCCTGGCACCCTGTGTTCATTTTGCTATTGCTCCCTGCTGTTTCCTGGCATGGGAGAAAGAGGTGAACCCTTTTCACTAGGAGATGATTTCCTTCTTCCAGGTTTTATGTTAACTTGAGTTTGTCAATGCTATCCACCAAATACTTTCAACTCTCTTATCTTCAGAACATACTGTGGTATTATACTTCCACCCACCCCTGGTTCTTCAAGGCTGCATGAATTTGGCCTACAAATTGTTAGTGTTTAATGGCCGATACAAGAAACTCACTGGCATGACAAGTGGCAGATTCGAGATAGTGACCGCTTTCTCATCAGGGATCCAAAAGACAAGAATAGTTAGAGCAGATGCCACAGCTAACTTGAAGCAGACAAATCACATGAACAAGAAGACACATCCCCTCCATTCCTTCCATATTATGCACATGAACCCATGCACGCAGCAGCAGCACAGGATCCCAATTTTCTGTCACCTAGTGCTTCCTTTGAACATCCTCCTTACAATTTTTAAATTTGGACCATTTTACCTCTCATACTCTTTCTTTCATCTTTGAACTATCATTTTAATAGAAACGGCTTCAGGATATTTAGTTCTTTCTTTCTTTTGCTTCTGTGTAAGCTTCCTGAAGATAGGGAAGGTGCTTTATTTGACTCTGCTTACCAGAGGAATTAGTAGAGAGAATTAAATAACTGACTTTTGTTTCTAGTGCCAGAAACAAAAGGGGGAGAAAAATTATCTAGGAAAGCTGTGTATTTCTCCAAAAATTATGGAAATAATAAGGAGATAACATGCAAGCCTGGGGGGAAATATTATACATGTGAAAAAGTATTAGAAGTTAGCATGGGTTATACATATCTAGTCAATTACTAGATATTCATCACATCACACTCCATAAGTTATATTTCATCAGCTATCAAATAAGTGATGTTTTGTCTCATTTGGGGTCTATGGTCAACAAAAGATTCAGCTCCTAGTTAATATCTGATGAATCCCCAGATGGCTCTAGAGGGAACTTGCTCAATAATCCAATAGTTCATTTCACTCTCTTCCTATTCAGCCATCCCAGACATCTATTGCTGACAAAGTGAAATATGATATTGATCTCACACCACATTGTTCAGTCTCCGTGAATCTTTGGGGACCATTTGCTGGCTGATAGATTAACACGAGGGTGATAATCACTTTGGAAGTAAACTGTCAAGTGTATGCACTACCCTGGATTCTATACTAGGAATCCAAGGAAGTTGCTGCTTTATGTATGCCACATAATCACATTTAATAAAACTCAAAGCTATGCTAGAGATGCAGAGGTTTTGCCAAAACATGCTACTATTTGTATCCTCTGGGGCAGGTAACCTCACTCCTCTTATGATTTGGGTATGTGTCACCCAAGGATTCATGTGTTGAAAACTTGGTCCTCATTTTGGCAGAGATGGTGAAGTCTTTAAGAGGTAGAGCCTACAAGGAGGCCCTTAGGCAGTAGTGGGAGGAGGGGGGGGACAGAAGGGATTAAGGTAGCTCTATGGGGATCCTGGGCTCATATGCTTGTGAGCCAATTTACCTGACTTCAAATCCTAGCTTGGCGTATATTAGCTGAGCAAGTCATTTTACTTCTTTTTGCCTCATGTGCGGAAAATCTATAAGTAGATTTTTTTGTAAGGATTCAAAAAGTTAATTTATGGGAAATATTTAGAACTGTGTCTGCCATGTAAGTATCCCAGAAGTATAATTTATCTTCCTTTCAAGAGAGATAGAGAAGAAACTGGACATAGAGACACCTATAAGTGTGCATGTGTGTATTTACATATGTTTATATAGACCTGATTAAATAATTGTAATCAATAAATACATTTCACAGAAAATAACCTGAGGATTAGTAGGGTAACAGTAACAATGAGTAAGTGGTGAAACCATCAATCAAACCCAGAGCTTCTTCAAGTCTAAGACACCTACTCTTAAACAATAGGCATGTTTGCCAACAGATATTAACTATTCATGGAATATTTAGGCACTTTGTTAAGCACTGAGCCTTTGAACTCTTGTCACTCACAGCCAAAACTGGAAAAAGTGACATGGAAAAATGCTAAGATCAGTATTCTTGATCATAAGATTAACTGTAGTGGCAGAATTTCTTGTACTGTGGTCACATTGCTAGGATAATGCATTGGATAGAATTGAACCTTAAAACTTGCCCATTTTGAACATTCCTTCTTCAATCATGACACTTGGTCAACCCACCCAATAGTTCACATGATGATCCATTTAAATTTGACAATGTCAGGCTACAACCTGGTGCTATATGTTATTCTGGTAACAGAAGGGAAATTCTCTGTAATGTTATGCATCCCACCTCCAACTTCTTGACAGTAACTCAGAAAGTCAGTCTGATGAGTGAATGACAAATGTGCAGTTCACATTAAATCAGTCAACATTAACTGACTTCATCCTTTTTTTTTCCAAATGGTCCAAAGGTCCAAGCTTTATCCAAACTTTATAGAAAGCACCCTATATTTTTAAATTGATATCCTAATCCTTCTAAGCATGTTTCTATATCTTACCTTCCCTTCAGAGTAAGCAGTTAGAGTAATACACAGGCTTACTGTCTTGCTTCCTAGCCCACCACATACTCTTTCCTTTTTGCTGTGGTTTGAATATGGTTCATCCCCTCCAAAACTCGTGGTGAAATTTAACTGTCACTGTGGTGATATTGGGATATGGAGCCTATAAGAGGTGATGAGGTCAGTAAGAAGGATTAATGCCTTTCTGGTATGAGTTCTCATTCTCACGTGACTAGTTCTCAAGAGATCTGATTGTTATAAAGCAAGTTTACCTTCTGCACTTTGCCTCTTCTGCATGAGCCACTTGTTCTGCTTTTCCATCATTCTGAAAGCAAGCACTCGCCAGTGCCATGTTCTTGGACTTCCCAGTTCCCAGAACTGTGAGCTAAAATAAGCCTTTTTTCTCTATAAATTACTCAGTCTTTGATATTCTGTTAGAGAAACAGAAAAAGGACAATGACATTCTTCAATGAATAACAGGACAATTTTTTTTTCCTTCCTTACCTCAAGGTCACTGTGTATGCCCGGTTTGAATTTTTGAACTGCTACTCTGCTATCTTACGTGACTCATACATCCTTTCTTTAAGTCCTTTCCAAAACCCAATTTTTCTGCTTAGGGCTCTGACATTAAACCCGTATCTGTCAGTTTTGACTCCCAGAGCAAATAGACACCAAGATTCTTTTCTTCAAGTTCCTATTACAGAGTTTGGCTATAAATAGAAGCAGAAAAAAAATATTCACTGGAGGGTAAAGAGTAACTTTTTAAAAAATAAATGTAAGATATTTTACTATCTTTGCTTTTGAAAATATGCAACAGAAAATGAAAAAATAATAATGCAGGGAGAAAGAGTTCTTGAAAAAATCCTTGCATGGACAAGAATTCATTAAAGGCAATCAGTTAAGGCTGGAAATTTAATGTATGCCCAGAAAAATAGAAGATCTTAGCCTATTAGCTTCTGATGTTTTGTGTAATCTTTTTAAGAAGATTGAATTTCCATAAAACTTCTCTAGTTGTCATCATAGTTTCTTTCAATGTGTTTGAATACAAAACCATCCAACCAACTTGCCTTTCAAGTCTTCATAAAATGATTGCTTTCAAATTGAGAAAGGCAAAGGTTTCAAAATATTGACTCATAACCAGAGTGAGACAAATCTTCTCAAGACCCAAGTTCATTGCAACTGTCTATGAATTCAGATGCAAAGTGTATTGGCATCCCTCCATTTCCTAGAAGAAACTAAAACAATAGCTCTTACTCTTTACTCCTATCACCCTAGTGTGTATATTTTCAAACATTTACATTCTTAGTCATTACCCCAGTTCTGCTGAATCAGAATGGACACAGAAGGGAAGAATACAAGAGACTGAATTTGTTTTGAAATTTCCCCCAGGTATTCTTGTGTGCACTGAAACTCAAATCCTGAAATAGAAAAACACATAGTATGATTTTCATTTTCATTCACGCTTTCAGTGATGTGCCTACTATGTGCCAGGCTTTGTGCTTAGCTTTGAGTATATGAGATTAAAATATGATGGTCCTAGCCCTCAGAAGGTTTATAATAGAAAGAGATAAGAATGGGAGCTAATCAAGGACAACTCAACAGCCTGAAACTCTGTGACCAAGAAGGTAAAAACATGCTAAGAAGGAACATCCAAACCTGGATCAGGTGAGGGTGGGCCATGATACCCTCAAAGGCCAGGCTTGGCCTTAAGATGAACTCTGAATGATGAGCAAAAGTTAATAAATGTAATGCAGAAATATAAATAGAAACATTTCCATTCTTAAAGACCATACTTGCAATCTTTCATTTTATTGTGCAATGTATATGTGAGTTCTCATATATAAGATGTCCTAGCCAAGAAATTGTTCTGGTATCCTTTCACCAGTCTAGAAATAAGAGTTGAGGATCTATTCTATCTTAAATTATGGGAAACATCAAAAGGACTATAAGACACATTCCTTAACCTCAGACATAGGAAGGTGATCTACAGAAAAAGAGGAGAGATTTTCAGCTTCATATTAAAAAGGAACTCTTTAAGTGCTTCTTTTCGGTTAGCACTTAAAAAGCAAAATAGAGAAAGGAGAGAGGAAATACAAAGTTTAAATCTCAAGTAGAAATATTCTGCTCTGCCTATGTAGAGGGAGTTTGGAGGGAGCGAGGGGAATAAATGCTAGCTTGCTGATATAGAGCTCTAGCCAGTGCCTCCCTTGGCCAAACAGGAAACCAAAGAGCAAGGGAACCCCCTGACTACAGATCATGTCAGTTCCTAGGACCCAATACAGGTAGCATAGGATTGAGGGTGGGTTGGAGGCACTCACAGAAAATACCCAGCCCAGTCAAAATTTATCTGTCGGCTGAATATAAAAGCTGTCTCTCCACATTTGAAATCCATGTGGTCATATCACAAATTTTATTAGACTTAAGATTCTCTCTTTGACCAGCATCTACCTTGGTTAAAAATCTACCAATAGAAGATTTCATAGCTTACATGAAATGGTTCTAACTCCCCATGGATCATGACCTCATCTACATATCCAGTTTTATTTCTCATTACTTCTCTGCCCATACCCAGAGATTCACGTGAACTAGATCTCCTAAGTAGTAGCTTTACTCACCATATGCTCTTACCACTCAAAATCCAACTCCTTCATTTAAGACTCATTCGGAATTCTGCCTATTCCACAAAGCCTGTCCTGATCATCTAAGCTAACTGTGATTTCTCATTCCACTCCACATAGAACTGTGGTTTAATATCTTATAAAGAATTTACCCACCTTAAAAACAGCTGTTAATCTCATATTCAATTCTTAAGCTACCTGAAAGTCTGAAGATTGTTGTTCCTCACCCTCATCCCCCTGCCCCTACCCTGATGTCTTCTACATCACAGAGAACCATAAAAACCTCCCTGAGTTGCATTCAAATTAATTGAATACAGATTTGACAAAGCTTCTTTAGCTTTCTCCAAAGAAAAAGATTCAAAAGATTTAGTAGAATAATGCTTACCAGAAGCTCAGGAGAGTAGGGAGGGGGGTGACCAATAAGTTGAAGGAGAAGGGTTGATCAATGAGTACTAAGTTAGAGTTAGATAGGAGAAATAATTTCTGGTGTTCTATTGCACAGCAGAGTGACTATAAATAATGATAATGTACTATATATTTCAAAAAAGGTAGAAGAATGGTTTTGGATGTTTTAACCACAAAAAATGATAAATTTTTGAGGAGATAGATAGGTTTATCCTGATTTGAACATTATACAATATATTCATGTATCAAAACATCACATGAAGCCCATACATATGTACAATTTTTTTATGTGTCAAAACTAAGTTTTAAAAAAGACATAAAGATACAAGGGGTAATATTTTGAGCATAAGATTTTGTAATACCTAACTATTGGATTGTTTTGTCTCCAGAGCCTGCTGAATGAGATGATTTCCAGCTTTATATTTATTAAGAAAAATCAGGCAGCATCACAACCAAAAAAATTGCTAACCAACAACATTAGTTATCATGAGAATTGTTGTATAACCCAGAAGGTCTCATTAACTTTACTAAAATATAGTAACTTATGTTCAAAGGGACACATACCAGAATTGCCCAACCATTATTCTTTTGCAGGGAAAATTCCTATTAAGAAAAGGGAGAAGAGACCTTCAGAGAACCAGGACCTGTCTCAATGTGCCAGGATTTATTATCTGATTCTGTCCCATTAGATCATCTGTGATTCTTGGCATACAAGTATTATACCAAAGTCTTTTCAATTACAATGACTAAAGGACTTTTTTTGTAAGATTTAATAAGCATACCAGCTTCCTTAATGGTTTTTTAGATGTGCTCAGGCAGCCCAGATACTGCCACCACAGCATAAAATACCAGGCTCTTTTGAATATGTTTCATGCTTCTTTTTAATGATCTCATTAGACAAATCAAGTTTTTTGGCAAAGCGGGGAAAAAAATTAACCTCACATTAAATTTTGATTTGTGATGTATGCACACTGTTAGCATTGCCAAACTATTACAATAATGAGAGAAGAGGTACAGAAAAAGGAAAGCAGTGTGTCCACCTTAGCCTTGGAGAGTTTATAATCCACTCATACAGACAATGTGTACCCAGAACATCATAGGGAATGATGCACTAACAGCCTAGAGCCATAAAACACTAAGAGATGGGAAGGAAGAGATGACAGTTTAGGGTTAGAAGAATTAGGTCTCAGTCCCAGTTCTACTTCTTACTTGCTATGCATCTTCCAAAGTTACCAAATCCTTCTGAGCTTCACCATCTTTTTCTGGGGGGAAAAAAAATTCCCTGCCTTACAAGGACATCTTATGTATTTCTGTAGAAATAGTGCATGTGAAAAACAACCAAAGAAACTATAAATCTCTATGCATGTTTATTCATTCCATGGGCCTTTACTGGAAGACCACAATGTACTACCCAAATGCTACTGAGGATAAGAAGATTAAAAAACTATTTGCTTTACCTCCAAGATCAACTGAGCATGGCCCCATGGGTCCATCAGAAGAGCCTAGGAACGACAAAAGCTGGAGTAGGGAGAAGAAACAAGGAAGGACAGAGGCATCTGTGCTTCTTTGGTATGTAGGACATATAATTTATAGATAGTTCAGGAGAGAGAGAGATCTTTTGAACAAAGAAGCGGTATTTCCTAGAGACAGACAAATCTGGCTTTTTTTTTTTTTTTGAGTGCAAGTTCTACTTAGAAGAAAGAGAATCAATTGTGTCTACTTCCAGGATTATTGAACTCAGCCAAGGCAAAGGCAAATAATTGAACAATCATTCAGTTAAATCAATAGTAACACTTGGAGGTCAATGCCTATGAAACAGATGAATCTGCTGACCGTGCTCAGATTTGGCGAGGTCTCTATTTAAAAAAAAAAGAAAGAAAGAAAAAAGAATTCATCCCAGATATGTAAGTGAATATTAAGAAGTTAGTCAAAAGGGAGATTTGGGGGACATCTGTAGCTCAGGGCACCTCAGCAGGTAACAAGACTTCAACTCAGCTGCCATTGCCCATCAGGAAGTAGCGGGTGCCCAGAGCAACCCCTCAGGAAGAATGCAAAGGCTTTGTCTGAGCTCAGTGGGAGAAGTGTCATGATGAAATATTGATGGTCGCCTTGGGCACTGGATGGCAGAGGAGCCACTCAAGCCTTCTCTTTGCCAGTCAGCCTTACACCTGTGCCAGCTCCCTCCTAAGTCCTGAGCATGAAGCGAGGTTCAGAATAATAGCTCTGGGGGCTTTCACAGCCTGTTTCCTTAGATTAGATCTAATAAAACAGGAAATCATAAGATCCATTGAAACAAAAAGGGTTTCGGCTCCACCTTGATCAAAGCCATGCACATTGCTTTCATTAGAACTTCCTAGTTGTCTAGCAAAACCAGAGGCTTCCCATTTAAATGGAAGACTATCTTCAGACACAGATGGAAGACAGTTCTCAACTTCCAGAGGCTCAAAGTATACTGGGAGAAAAACAGTATGAAAACAAATAACACTAGGAAGGGAAAAAAAGTATCTTGTAACATTTTTCAGAGAGTTCCATTCCTTTATTTCGCTCAAGGACAATAGTGTTGAAGGGAAACATCAAACTCATTTATTATCTCCAGACAGGATCTACATACAAACATGATTTCTAATAAGTCCTGAAGCACTTGAGAATCCTTGCCATGTTCTCTTTTTCTGATTCTTCATTTCTTGTCAAAGAAAGGCCCTCTCTTACTACTTCGCCAAATCTCCCTAGATGTCTTCGTCTACAGAAAGAATAAGATCAAGTATCTCACTCCCCAGGTATGAACTCCTCAGATATAGCATCTTTATGAAAATTTGCCAGTGAGAACCAAGAAGGTATGAATAAACAGAGGAGCAAAGACCTTGAAAGAACAATGTTTCCAAATACATACATATTTCCTACTTTGTAATCATGGAGAAAAATTCCCAGGGTCAAGAAAAAAATGCGTACACCACAGACATGTATTTTCTGACTCGAAATCATCAGTGCTGCTTCTGGAACTAGGGTTATGCAGAAGGACATAGTACAGGCAAGAGATGAAGGAAGGTGGCAACAGACAAGAAGTCAACCTGGCTGTGCTAACAGCAGCCACTCAGCTCCTCTCCCCAGTGACCCAAGGCTGCCTGTGACTGACCAGTGTGCAGGAGGACACTGGCCCTGGCTGCCACCTGGTTCACTCTGGCCTAACAGTGACTACAGCTTCCAGGTCTCTGCCTGAGACCAGCAAGAGGCAATGGCTGCAGGGGAAGCTTGTCTGTGCAGAGGACAGAGAAGGACCTTGTTGGCCTTGCCTTAGTCCTCAGAGGATTCCCCTGTGCTTGGTCAGAAACAAGTTAAACATCACATTTCCAGGAGCTGAAAAGTTTCCTACCCTTCAACAAGGACAGAAAAAATCAGTGAGAGAAAAATACCCTCCCTAACTGATACTGCAAGGAGTGAAAAAACAAAAGCAATGTACTACCATTTGATAATGGATATCTACTGTGCGCCAAGCATTTTGCTAGGAGTCTTACATGTGTTATGTTCCGTGCATATAATTAACTGCACATTGTTCATGGAGAGATAGTGAGAGAGGTTAAGTGACTTGTGCAACTCAGTCAACAGTGGTGGACATGGGACCTAAATCCAGCTGTGAATGACACCAGCATTCCCTCAACATTGTGAGCCTAAAGAGAACATGAAGAACATGGAATAGAAAGGAGAAACTTGTAACAGCTCTGCTGGAGAATATTTCAAGGCTTCAATATTCCATTTTCAACAATTTATAGAGCAACGAAGAAGATCAACAAGCCTTCATTTCTTATGGTTAACTTAGACATTTCTCCTCTCAATTCTGTTCATTTCTGTTTCTAGTAGTTTGTAGCCCTGTTGTTAGATACATTTGTAATTATTATATCTCCCGATAGATTCTCCATTTTATAATTTATCATTATAAAATGTCCTTTTATGTCTCTAGTAACAATTTTTGTCTTAAAGTTTATTGTGTCTGCTGTTAATACAGCCATTCCAACTCTCTTTTGATTTAGTTAGCATGGGATATCTTTCTCCATCCTTTACTTTCAACATATGTCTATCTTCAAATCTAAAGTGTTTCTCCTGTATCCAGAATATAATTGGATTATATTTATTTATCCAGCCTAAAAATCCCTATTTTTTCATCATATTCTTTAATTTATTTAAATTCAATATTATGATTTATATAGTTGTATTTATATCTGTAATTTTACTTTTTGTTTTCCATAAATCTCATGTTCTTTATGTTTCTCTGTTTCTTCTTTACTGATTTCTTTTTCATTAAGTTAATATTTTATGGAACATCTTAATTCCATGGATGGTGTTTCTAATTTTTGTTCTTTTATTGGTACAATGTAATTATACATCATAGTTAGATTCTAAGTTATACAAACATTACATGCACACAGTACTTGGTATATTTCCCTCCATATACCCCCCCATACACCCCCATCTCCTTCCCCATGTTAGTGAGATTGGTAGTGAAATCTTGTATGGACTTAACTTTATTTAAGCTGTTCCACTCCTCAATTCTCATTATTTCCCCCCCATGTCCCTCCCCCAGTCTCTTTCCACTATTCTTCTGTTTTCTCTCCTCCTTTCACTGAAGTCTCTTTTACTTCCTATTTTTGTTCTATTTTCCATATATGAGAGAAAGCATATGACCCTTGACTTTCTGAGACTGGCTGATCTCAGCATTATATTCTCTAGTTCCATCCATCTTGCTGCAAATGACATAATTTTGTTCTTCTTTATGGCTGAGTACAATTCCTTGGGTGTATATACCACCAATTCATATAATCCATTTATCTGTCAACAGACATTCTAGGTTTGTTCCATAATTTGGCTCTTGTGAATGGTGCTGCAATAGACACAGATGCGCATGTATCACTATACTATTGTGACTTCAATTCCTCTGGAAAGATACCCAGGAGTGGTATATAGATAGCAAGAAAGAGAGACAGAAAGATAAGAGAGAGAGGAGAAAGGAGAGAGGAGAGAGAGAGATAGATGAATTTCTATGTATAGGATTTGAAAATAACAAAGCATTTCTCTGTTTTTCCCAAATCAAATTAGAGGTAACTCTAGGCAAAATCAGACCCTTCTGATCTGCTTGCTCCTTAAAATGAATTTCTCACTCAATGTCCTACAGCAGCTGCTAATTCAATGGGCCCATCTCCAGCAGATGTATCACTAGTAAGGTACAGCATCACTGGTTTCCAGGCTGAACAACTCCATTTGCTAGGCATAAACCATCTACAAAGCAAAGTACTGAATTTCATTGATCATGCAACAGGAACAGAGAGGACCACTTAGCATGTAGATTAAGCCCATCTGCTTTTTCATCTGCAGCAAAGTCTTCTCTCTCTCACTATCTCCAAATGCTGGAAGACATTTCTCTAATCATCAATCTTTAAACTAAATATTTACAAGATTAATAACTGGCATGTCATTGTTAATTTTGGCTTGCAGTTATCAGGGTAAGATAAACTATACACCCACGTAATCTGGAGGTAAATATGGGGAAATTCAATAATGAGCTCTCACATCAGTTGCCCCTGGCACTCCTGCCAGCACCATAATTGCTGACTGGCAGAACCAGGATGGGATGGCTACTCTGAAGGTACACTCACTCTATGGAGAAGAAGAAGGTGGCCAAAACATGAAGGCAGGGAAGGGCAGACTGCGCAGGAAAACAGAAGGAAGTAAATGGAATAACTTTGGATTAATCCAATTTTCAAGATATATATAAAAAGTGAACAGTAATTTGTTAGGCAGGTGAAAGACAAGTTTATAGAAGGGCAAAGCTTCCAAAAGGCAAAAGAATTTGTTCCAACAATTTTGGATGAATTCACATACCATAAGGCGGTCTTGCATTTTTAACACTGTTCTCAGGAGGAACATTTTGTAGCTCTATATCAAGGGAGTTTAGGAAGGATAGAATTACAATACATGAATTTACATGAGGAATCGTTCTTATCAAACATGAATGCTTAAGATGAAAGAATCAGACACTAGGCACCCAAGAAGAGCTAAGTTTCTTCAAAATATTCTGGTTAGAATGTGAAATTTTGGATCTGATAATTTATGAATGTCACCAGCCCCTAGCCTGTCACCTGAATCTTCTACTCCATGCCAATCTATTCAAAAGAAGGAATGACTGATTCTCAAATGTGTCTGGATTTACATCCCATCGACTCTCTCATCCCAAGTCCAGCACCCTGGGCAGAAACGGCTGTCACCCTGAAATATGCTCCAAGGGCCTCTATGAGTTCTGCAGGAGCAATGGTGTGCCCAGGGCCCTGCCACTCATCTTCTGCCTCACAAGAGATAGCAGTGAAGTGGGGATTTTTGTAAAGAAATTAAGTTAAACTGTCATATCCCCCTACATGTATTACCAACAGTTCTTGGATAAGAGACACGATTACCTCCAGAAGGTTCTTTGCAAACATATGCAAATACTCTCTTTTTGCAGTCATATATTAAACCATTAGTTCCCACAAAAGTGCACTACTGATCAATTCCTAAATAGCACAAGTGATCAATTCCTAAGTAGCAACCTGAAAAGGAATATAAAAAGGAAAAGCTCTGGACTTGGTGGTGCATGCTTGTAATCCCAGTATTTTGGAGGCTGAGTCAGAAGGTTTGCAGGTTCAAAGCTAGCCTCTGCAATTTAGGGAGACCCTGTTTCAAAATAAAATAAAGTAGGCCTGGGAGTATAGTTCAGAGGTGGGATGCTCCTGAGTTCTATCCCCAGTACAAAAAAAAAAAAATAGTAAGTTTAAATGTTGGAAGAGAATATTGGAGAAGCCTCTAAGGATGGTTCTCAATCTTGGTTTATCACTGCAGTCATCTTCAGGACTTGTTCTAAATACAGAATCCTATACCCCATCCCCATGAAAAGCTGATGTACTATCTCTGGAACTGTATTTTGACCTACTGTTTCAGGAGATTTCTGTGAACTTTATGATTAAAGAACCACCGCAGGTTAGTCCTAGAAAGGTCCCAGCAGGAGCCAGCCCTAGGCAGCCATACGGTAACACCTGGGCAATGGACACTGCAGAAGGACCAATTACTCATCTCCCCTCCTCTCTTCTTCTTGCTAGTAGGTAAGGGCCTAGACATCAGCAGTTAGTGATATGATAGGGATCAAAGCATCAGCCTCATACATTAAAACCCCAAGTGTATATTAAGCCCTATTCTCAAGCCTAGGCAGCAAAATGGAGACTAAAGAGCTTGAGAGATGGGAAAGCACTGTCTTTTCTAATGCATCAGCCTCCTTGCTTAAGTAATGAGGTCCAGTGGAAGTCAGCTTTTCACCAGTCCCATTAATAAAAAAAAAAGTCATTATTCCTCCTGGGAAAGGACCAAGAACAGAGGAGATAGGAAGAGGTAGAAACATCATTCTGATAGCACTCCCATTCTGCAGGTAAGAAAGTAGACCTCTCCTTCTAGAAAACATGCGGATAACGGAAAAAAAGATTTCTTTCCAACAAAGACCATCAGGATTTACTCTAGGATAAGTTCCATGGCCATATCAGCCCAGCATCCTGATTCTCATGGACATAACCAGAAGAAAAATGTTGTAAGCAAGCATGGCTCTGCCCTTGGTCAAATCCACTATGGGATAAGGATTTACACACCAAACACAAGGATAAAAATAAAACAACAAAACAGGATGAAATTAGAAGAGTTGTTGGTCATCTTTCACCTAAGAGTTATAGAAAATACCCATAGCCTATATCCCAAGTAGACTTGAAGTTTCCTCCCCAACCCTTTGGATGAATCCTCATCTTGTCCATACAGGCACACCCAGCTCCAAAACAGAACAACCTGATTCCTGCTGCACAGTGTCCGGCCTACTCCTTCCTTTCTTGCATATGCCTGCATTTTAACAACAGTATTTTCTGAATCAATACCACACATATGAGGTAAAGATGAAGTAAAATTAATGGAGCACCAAATACCAACACCCAAAGTACACCAGGGTAATCCCTAAGTAGCCTGTAAGCAAGTGTGGGAATGTTAGCCAGGGATAATGAGAGATGAAAGATCTTCACATGGAGGAAAACTGGGCCAGGCCAGGATAAGCTTTGAATGTTTATAAAGTGGTTTTGAAGACATGCAAGCATCTCCTGTTCTTGTTCTTCCAGCCCTAATACTCTCCCAGTGACTGCTTTTTGTTTTGCTTTGCTTTAAATTGGTCAGTAAAGCAGTGATTGTTTTAATGCAATTTACCTCAGTGTTTGATCAGAAAGAGCAGAGAGCTCTTCTATCTAAACCAAACCAAGTACCAGTCATGTTTAGGGGAAAAAAAAATCTAAGCTTCCTCACTTCTTTGACATGTGAAAACATTTATAAAAGGAGGCACGTTATCAACTTCCAGATTTCTCTCTCTTCTGCTCTAAGTATTTTTCTCTGTCCTCGCGATGTGAGAGCACCTGTCTAAATCTTCAGAATGGCAATCAATAAACATGGCATCCCAGGGCACAGGTGAGCTGTGCCCTCCATGAATTGATGAATGTGGACTCGAGAGCCCAGCATATTTACTCGATGAAACTTTCAATTAAAAAACAACAAGAAAGCCCAAGATGAAATCAAATACTAGAGAAATAAGAAATCTGTCAGGAATTAAGCTAATATTTACCATGCAAAATGTGCCATGTGACAATAAGTGAAAATATGAATGCTAGACAGTGCTTGTAAGTCAAATGAATTTAAGAGAAAAGCACTTTGGATTTTTTTCTTGTTGTTGTTTGTTTTTAAGTTTTTAAAAGGCCAGAGCAGAGACTATTCAGTTTGCTTCTGTCCTGCTATCCAATAATAAAATCTGTTCATGACAATATTTTGATAGTTTGACCTTCTCAAGAAATGACCAAATTAAATTTTCATTTGATCCAGGACATCTTTTATATATTTGGGTTTTTAATACATGTAAGTTCAGGTCTAGTGCAAACTGGTTCCCTGATTAAAACAGAAAAAGGAAAAATAAAAGCAACAGATTTTGTCTCTGTCGAGGAAAATATATGCATATTGAGTTCATTTATAAATTCTACAAATTAATACAGTTAGTTTCAGTGCTCTGGACTTGATCCACATTTTCACTTAAGGTCAACTTCCACAAAAGACTTAAAATTTAGAAAATCATGGCTATATATTATGCATGTTTTATTTCTTGGCCTAAAACTTGCCTACCATGGTGACTGTACCCCAATTGATAGTAGGTAATAGGTCACTTTTATTTCCCACATAAAAGTTACATGACTTTTGTTACAACAATGTTTTATTTGCATGCCACAATTATGATACACGATGCTGGCATTGATGTCTCTTATCCAACAACTGTTGGTAATACATTCAGGTAGGACCTGACAGTTTAACTTATTTCTTTATAAAAATCCTCACTTAGTTGCTATCTCAGTTGTAGCCCCATAAGTGCAGTGTCGTGTATCAGTAATTTTTAAAATATGCCATATTTATTCTTTTTTTATTTTTTATTGTAGTAATTCGTGCAATATAGCATACGTCTTTGTTAAGTACAAATTGTTAACAACATATGTGCACACAATTCTCATTTGACCCCTTCCCCAATTCCCACCCCATATGCCATATTTATTCTTATGATGGCTATCTTACTTTGCTCCTTAAGTCCCTATTTAGAGAATGCAAAGTTGACCCAAAAGGTATCACCATTACATTATACCAACGATAAGATACCCAACCACTTTATTCTAATCTTTTTTTGCTTTACTCTTAATTTTAGGCATTTCCAGAGAGGAGGTTTGTAAACAATGAGATGCAATACACAGCATAAAATTCTTTGATCTAGAAAAATATTTGGCTGAGCAGAATTTCTCTGGATGCCTGTTTTGACATATGTCAGGGTGCTTTTCTTTTAGGATTCTGGCTAGCTTCCCCCTTCTAGGGCATCTATCTTGCCCACAAGCTCCTAGTTTATCAAGCAAAGGATTTACACAGTTCTGAAAGGCACAGTTAGTGCATCATTGCTTGGCTGCACTCACATACAGCAGTGAGATGGCAGCAGTAAACCAGGGAGAAGGGAGCAATCCTTCAGCCACAGTCCTTCATGAGGAGAAACTACCCAAGGCCAGCTCCACGCTAAATCTCAGCACAGATTCACAAATTCAGGAAGGCTCCCCAAGCACGAGGACACTGGCATGCAACTATGGAAAGCAGCATGCTGGTTGCTCCCAATTCCTGAAAAGGTCTCTTTAGTTCCAGTGTTGTCCCTAATTTCAGTGACGATTTCCTGAAGGTATAAAAGACTGCATCGCTCCTAAATGGCTAAGGCTTTTTCCAAGGCAGTGCATACTTACCACTAAGGCTGGATTTTAAGCAAGACATTACAGCATGACTCATTTGATTTGGGTTGATGGTTCAAGAAACCCAAGATTAAAAAAAAATTAAAACACTATTATTTGTTATTCTAAAAAAGTATACAGCTATTATTGTTGATACTCCATTTTGAGTCTTGCTCTTATTCTCTTTTTAATATACTTTTATTGATGTATTGTAGTCTCACATCATAATGTACTTCAGAGTGATAGGGGATATACATGCACACAGCAAAGGTGTGTGTGTATGTGTGGCCCTGGGGATGGAAATCAAAGACACTCTACCCCTGAGCTGTGTCCTTGACACCTTTTAATTTTATTTTGAGACAGGATCTCCCCACTTTCTCAGACTGGCCCCAACTTGCAATCCTTCTGTCTCAGTCTCTCAAGTCGCTGGAATTAAAGGCATGTGTCACCATGCCCAGCAAATCATGCCTCACTCTCAATACTCACACCACTGACCAAACACACTCTGAGATTCACTCTACACAGATGCAGGTTTTGCCCACTGACTGGTAACTTTCAAAAGGTGAGAGTTCTGTTGTTGGTGTTTTAAGGAACATCAAAATGCTCCCAAGCTAAAATGACCCAATTAAACCACCAGAGCGACATGTCAAAATAAATGTGTTCCTGGGATTTCTAATTCTGCCTAATACTGCCCAAGGCCTTAAAATATAGCAACACATCCGTGTCTTACAGAAAACTCCCTCCCTTCCCCAGAAGTATTTTGACCATCATCTATCAAAACATACCTAACATGAAGTACATCTGCAAGAGCACCAGTGTTCTCAGAATCTAATTCCTAACATAAGAATATAATTGCAGCTATTAGGTACATGTCTAGCGAGGAACACCAAAGAAGGAATTGTTTTTAATCAAAAACTTTGCACTTTGCACTTTGCACACAATATGTAATTTAATACACATACATATAACATGTAAAAGATTATTGTAACTTATTTTACAGATGAGGAAACTGAGACCAGGATATTCCCTTTGTTCCCATATCTTCTCATGTATAAATGATAGAGCCCAAATGAAATGTAATCGTGTCTAATTCTATCATTTGTATTCTTGTACTATACCGTGCTAGTTCATCCATTGATATTCCCAGAGAAATTTGCATTCATCTAAAGCTTTAAAGTCTTTGAGAATATGAATGAGCTACACAAAAATATAGGCAAAATGGAGAGAGCAGGATGGAACTAAGTTTCTCAGATGGATTTACAGTTATATTGTACCAGATATATTTGCTGATGAAGGTGATAAGACCTAAACATGCATGATGCAAAAGAGCATCTTTTTATACTTTTTATTAGCTAGCATATATCAGTGGGGTTCAGTGTGATATTTCCATCCATATATATATATATATATATATATACACAAATATATATACTAATTATATATATACTAATATATACTAATATATATAGTATATATACATTATAGCATAATGTATATAGTATATATACATTATAGCATAATGTATATAGTATAATGTATATAGTATAATGTATATATATTAATGTAATATATATATACACTAATGCACTGATCAAATCCAACCTCCCTTTTCCCATCACCCTCCCCCAACACACACCCTTCCCAATCACTATTCTACTTTCAGGTTGATATTTTTTTGCTCCAAGGAACATCCTTGAAAGTCAGGTGGCACACACCTCTTGCCACAGCCTTTGTTCCATTTCTACACTAAAATGTGAATCTGACGGCTGAAGGTGGTGTAGCCATCTTGGGCCATTGATTGACATTAGAAATAGAAGGCACAGAAGTAGATCAACGTGTTATAAGAAGCCTGGGTTGCTCACATCTTGTAGAATGCAGGAACCATATCAGCCTTGGATAGCCAGCCTGCCTCCACACTTCTGTGTTGGAGATAAATGTCTAACTTGTTTAAGTTTTCTTTCACAAAGAGATAAAACAAATCCTAACTCATGAACACAAGGAGGGTAATACTAAATGTTTCTCAGCTTTGAGGGCTTTATGAATGAAGATCTAGCCCAAGAAAGAGCAATGTTGTTCAACTAACACTAACTTTGATTATGAAGATCTCAAGATGAATTAATGAAAGGGAAATAATTACAAAAATAATGAAATGACTTTACCTCAATGTGGCCTTTCCCCGATTTAATGTAACCAGAATAATCTGAATACTGCTGTGTCATTTTCTACAGCCAATGCATTAGCATAAATAGAGCATTCAAGTGCATATGATAATTATTCAA